>JACGAQ010001664.1:0-54186 GCA_014119065.1 Orius insidiosus
TTAAAGAACTTTTCGACCTTCAGGCACATTGCTTTCCACAATATCGTTGAACAGATTACAGTTGTGTTACATGCTGGAAAGAGTTTTCAACAGCAACAAACTTAAAACGCATCTCCAGTGCCACACTGAACCAAATTCCATTGTGCAAAATGTGCATTTTCTACCAAATATATATTCATATATAAAACATTTAAGAAATGCGGCTCACCGAAGATCGACAAAAAGAAAAGAACAAAAAGAAGAAATCTTTACCAAATCCAAGTACTCCGACTCCGAATACTAAAATTTGTAGAAGATGCGGAGAAAATGTTGGAACTACCAGATCATCACTTATGTCACATACGTGAAAAGCACAATGAAAACTATATTAAAAAGGGAATCTTTTGCTGAAGAGACTGCAGAAGAGGCTCTTGAATCGGCTTCTGAAGAAATAGCAGAACCTGAACCAGAAGCCGAACCTGAACCAGAAGCTGAACCGATATTCCTATTGAAGAAGAGATAGTTGGTGATTCAAAGTCTAAAGAATCTTCTCATTCTTGTAATTTATGTGAGCAGACATTTAGTTCCATCAAATTACTAAAGGCTCATAAAACGACCCATAGTCTCCAACCTCTTTTTGAGTGTCTCTTCTGCACCGCTTCTTTTTCTAAGCCGGAATTATGGGAATCTCATATGTCCTCTGATCACGAAGAGAAAGAGAAACAAAATAAAATTATAAAGCAACATCTGCCAAAAATTTAACAAGAGTGCTCTTGCTTTACGAATACATTTTAAAATCGCTCATGTCGATGAACCGAAGATATGCCAGATCTGCGACAGACCTTTTCAATCCATGGGATTTTCTCTCGCCATATAAAGTCGAGCATAAAGGCGCCATAATCAACTGGTGCATATTCTGCGGTGAAAATTACAACAATCGCCCTGATTTGATGAAACATTTAAAGGAAAAACATAAAAAAAGTAGACTTTCAACCGCCACTGTGATATACGGCGGTTTTGAAGATGAAAAAATGGATGTTGAAACTACAGAAGAAGTCCCTGCTGAACCAGCAGCGACTATATCTAATGACATAAATGAGGAGTTAAATTTTTTGTGTATTTTATGCAACCTAAAATACAAATATTGGACATCGTTGAAATTCCACGTTAAATCTAAACATCCAGATGAAAATGCCATTTTATGTAATCCTTGCAACCTTATGTACTTCCCAGATACCGAACATGTCTGCCTACCAAAAACTGCGCCAATCAAAAGCCGGTTAAAGAAAAACCGAAAAACGTTGAAAAAACTCCTGAGAATACGAAAACGTTGAAAAAACTCCTGAGAATATGAAAAACGATGTAGATTATGTTTCATGTCAGTTTTGTTCGAATATGTACACATCGAAAAGATCGCTTTATTCCCACATTCAAAAAAAGCATCCTAAAGGCGGCGAAAATCGTCTAAAGATACCGTCGCCCAAAGTTCAAAACCTGCGGAAGGCTTTCGATGTCCCAAATGTAGTTTTACATTTTCAAGATGAATATTTGTTAACCATATGAAATCTCATTAAGAATAAGTTTTTTAATTTTCTTTTTCAAAAAAAGTCCTATTCTGTTTTTATTTTTCTCAAGAAGTTGATTCTCCTATTTATCCATTTCCTACAGATTTTTCATCTTTTATGGGCCAAGAAACTAACGGACAGTTGTTCTTCTCTACCTTCTCGCATTCTCAGACAATAGCCATCCAGTATTATTCACAGAAAATTTGAGAGCTCAATTATAGGAAACGACCTAGGTGAAATTAGGGTTGATTGATATGGCCTTCCTTCCGATATTTTTGAAAATATCGGATAAACCGATATCGGAGGGAAAATATCGGATGAACCGATATATGGAAGGAAATCGGATGAACGATATATTGGAAGGAAAATATCGGAATGAACCGATATCGGAGGAAATTATCGGATCAAGCGATATATCGATGAACCAACATATCGGAGGGAAAATATCGGATGAACCGATATATTGGAAGGAAATCAGATGAACCGATATATCGGATGAACCGATATATCGAAGGAAAATATCGGATGAACCGATATATCGAAGGAAAATATGATAAACCGAAATATCGGAAGGAAATAAAGGATGAACCGATATGTCGAAAGGAAAATATCGGATGAAACCGATATGTCGGAAGGAAAATATCGGATAAACCGATATCGGAAAAACCGATATCGAAGGAGAATATCGATATTCCGATATATCGGAAGGAAAATATCGATATTCCGATATATCGAAAGTATCGCAACAACCCTAGTTGAAATTAGTCTATTTTCCTCAAAATTTGGTAATCCACAAAAACATTTTATCATTTATGTTAAAATGTGTATTAATAATCTTTAAAAACAAATACAGTCTTAAACAAAATTTGATTAATCCATTTCATTTACAATCGTTTTTATTCAAGCAATTTTTGAAGTTCGCCTTTTTCGTATAGACTTTTGACATCGGTGCCTCCACCAACGAATTCGCCATTGATGAAAACTCGAGGAACCTTAAAAAAGAATTATGAACTTGATGAAAAAAAAAGAATTACCGATCTCGCTCCAGTCATCTCGCCGAGGACTTGAATTTGGTCTCCATCGTCTTTTTCAAGTTCGATGGTAGTGAACTTTTTCTGGAGTTTTGAAAAACCTAAAAATAATTTTAGTTGATGTATTGAAAAAAATGGAAGTAACCTCTTTGCCATTGTGCAGTATGGGCAATAAGTCTTTGAGAAATGACGACCGTATCTTGAAGAATCGCCTCTTTCACAAACACGCTACTGGACCACTCATATCGACCGGCTGCGACCTACCTAAACCCATTGAGTCTCGTTAAAAAACTGAAACATAAACACAAAGATAACAGAACAAATAAGCGACAAAGATACCGAGGTTAGGCTTAAAATTGAGAATTCTCCGGCTCACGTTACCCCGCGTCCTAGAAAAAGGAGTAAGAGAGTTTACTATTTCAGAATTTGAGTCTTTCATGTCTTGCAACTTTTATTATATATGTACCTATGTGAATTAATCGCGAAAACTTTAAAATCATCTTTTTAACCATAAGTTTAAAAAAAATTTAATTTCAATCAAAACTAAATAAAATCGAAGTTTTGGTAAAATCCTAAAGGCAACAACAGAACAGAATTTTGACACATGAATTTAAGCCAAGAAATTCATGAAAAAAAAATTTTAAAGACATAATTATGTCTCTAAATTAAATTTCAATAACTTACAAGGGTTAAAAACGTATTTTTAATCGTATAAGATGAAATACGAGAAGAGAGTGATTAAACGATTATCTTATATAAATAGATAACGGTTGTCAATATTTCAGTGGTGCCAAGCTTAGAAAAAAAAAAAAAATCCCAATTTTAACACAACGTGTGAATGTGACTTCTATCTAGGGATAAGCAGAAGCTATTGGTGGTAGCGGCAAATACCGCTAGAATGCTCGAAACGTCGGCCTATTGAGCATTTAAGAAGTCAAATCAAGTCAAAAGAATAAATTAACATGATTTTCAAGCGTTTTTCCTTGTTTTACAAATTTAGGATTTTTCTCTGCTTTATCCACCACCCTAAAAATACCTTTTTTTGTCAGTTTTCAATGTTTGTTTCATTTTTTAGCTGTAGCAGTTTTAGGGCGTTTTTTTCAATTTTTTTGGTCCAAAAATTAAATGATCTATATTGGATATTATTTGGTTGTTCACTACGGTTTTTTGGCCCCTTTTAACAATTTTTCAAGAAATAAAAGGATTTAAATTTTATTATTGACAGCTAGGGCGCTCGGAACTGCTTACTAGAGTAGCACCAATAATAGTAACACCAAACTTACCTGAATCACCAAACTTCCCGAAGTTTTCTTCGATCTTTGGCCGAGAAACTTCATTTTTGAGCTTTTTTGATTTCAAAAACTTTCCTCTCTGCCAGATTTTAGGAAGTTTCTTCAGTTTTTTGACCGACAAAGAGGTTAGCTTTACAACTACCCGGCTTCTTTGCTTATCTCTTTCTCGCTTTCTGAGTTTACTTCGTCAACAGTGGACACCGACTGTAGCTGTTGAATTTTCGAATCAATAGGGTCTAAGACGTAAAGAGACATTAGCTTTGTTCCAACCGCAGTTTGAAATTGGTTTGAAACTCCTGGAGCATGCGCAGAAGGAATGGACGTCATATTTGACGCCATTCAAATCGTTTGTCCGTCAAATTCAAGTTAACTGACGTCCAAATCCTTCTGCGCATGCTCCAGGAGTTGCAAACCAGTTTCAAACTTTTCGAACTCCTTCGGAGCATGCTCAGTACCATATTTACGTCAAATCTGAGTCTTTTTACGTCAAGACGGCCAAATCGTTCTGCGTAAGCTCCACTTTGAAACTTCAGTTGGAACCCTTGGGTTGGAACAATGTTAAAAACTACTTTTGTATTCGTGTTCGAATAAGTTTATTGTTTAATTCAATTTAGAATCAACAATTTGTGCTACAAAAACCTATGATAATTTCGCTATTCGGTGAAACTGATATTCTCAATCAATAATTGCCGTGATACAAAAAGTAAATGTGGCATTGATTATCTAAAAAAATTGATTTTGTAAAATTATTTTAACCGGAAGCTTACAGCTGCATAACTTTGAAGGTCCAAAGATGGCCCTTTGTTATAAATCGAGATTGTTAAGTCCCTTGAAGACCTAAGCATAGCGAAATAAAAACATTGCATGTCTTTCTCGGGTATTTAAGCCAATTGCATCTGTAAAACGCCGTCTGGAAACTTCGGTTCTGAAATTTTCAATTTAAGATGAAAAAAAGGAAAAAAGGCTTACCGCATCCATGAGAGATTCCATCACAAGACAGAATGGGAGGAGATAAAGCGTTGTGACGACCACGATCATAATTTGCATTAAAAGTACATCAAATTCCAATGCCTAAAAATTTATACTTTTTTATTATTTTGAAATTCCTGATTGGAGAATTTGAAAATCCATTTTTAGTTCTTACGTCTACCAAAGTTCCTCTTGTTACGGCGGCTGTGGCAAAAAGTGCGAAATAACCGAACAAAAAAGAGTTTGAAAAATGCTTTTTATGTCATCATAGATTCTGGAAATTTTTGTTGATTTATTCTGTAGAAACATTTTTATTACCTTAGTAATTTTTGGTGGTGATTTATTATTTCATGTAATAAGACGTCCATTCGATTTTTATAAGATGTTTCTAGTATTGCCATCTCGATTAGTTCAAAATGAACTTTCAGATTTAGAATGAGGGTCGAAAAAATTTCGAGTGTCGTCACACACGCGTTGTTCACCACCCAGACGGCGATCTCATCCGCCAAAAAAGCGTTGCGAATAAATAAACATTTCTGGTCTTGCTAAAAAAGTGAAATTTTAAAACAAAAATAAGGCTGTCTGATGGTGATGGCGAAAAAACCGAGGAAGTTGCCCCAAAATTAAGTAAAAATGGGGGATTGGCGAAAAAACCGAGGAAATTGCCCCAAAATTAAGTAAAATGGGGGATTGGCAAAAAAAACCGAGGAAATTGCCCCAAAAGTAAGTAAAAATGTGGGGGTTTGGCGAAAAAAAACCGAGGGAATTGCCCCAAAATTAAGTAAAAATGGAGGATTGGCGAAAAAACCGAGGAAATTGCCAAAATTAAGTAAAAATGGGGGGATTGGCGAAAAAACCGAGGAAATTGCCCCAAAATTAAGTAAAAATTGGGGGATTGGCGAAAAAACCGTGGAAATTGCCCTAAATTAAGGAAAATGGGGGATTGGGGAAAAAACCGAGGAAATTGCCCAAAATTAAGCAAAATGGGGGATTGGCGAAAAAACCGAGGAAATTGCCCCAAAATTAAGGGAAAATGGGAAAGGGGGAAGGAAAATTCCTGAAAACTACCAAAAGAGCGTTTAATGGACGCGAAACTGAAAAAAAAATCCTGAAAATCTGCTAAAAAGTGTGTTTCTCAGACGAAAGACCAAAGAAAACGCTTAAAAGTAGTGAGAATGTTGTGACTAGCCTGAAACTAACCTACCTGAAGTCGGAGTTTTTAGTGGCTTCCCTAGAACGTAATGAAACACAAAAGGACGAATCGTATGCAGAAAATTTGAAATAAACATCGTATATTTTTGAATTTTCAAATATTTCCCCGTGTTCGATTCTTCGTTTCTTTCCAAAGATGTTCATATTCTTCCATTGTGCTCCACGGCACGTCAAACTTCGGTATAACATCCAAATTTCTGGCTATCTCCAAGATCATTTTACGATTTGAACAAACGGGATACGTCATAAACAAAATATTCATCGAGACCAAAGTATACTGAGCACTTATCGAACGTATGGTCTCTTCGCCCGGAAAAACGATCGACTTGGCAGCCCAAAAAGCTCCGAAACTGAACCCAACCATCATAAAATACGTCAAAAATGAAGCACCATCTTATAAAAAAAAATCATTAATTAACATTCACCGAATAGTTTAATTACCTTTAAAATATCCATATAGATAGTAATAAATTCGGCAATTTTTATAAGCTCCATCTGCCCGTTGTTGCTCCATGTTTCTCAAACAGAAGAATAAAACCCATCAGCCCCTTCTGGGAAATTGAAAATTGTCAATAAAAAATGATAATCGCCCTACACTTATAACCAAGTGAATTTCTTCGTCTTTTTAAATGATTGATTTTAAGGTGAATCGTTTCTTGAAGCTAATTTTTGTTTAAAATTGTACATGAAGTAAAAAGGCGTTCCTGAGATACCCTTGTTTTAAATTTGACTTGGAGAATATTCATTTTTTTTTAGCTTCTGACTCAAATATCTCAAAAACCATATACAGGGTAGACAACATAAACCTTTCTGAAGACCTTTAAATTTGTCTTTTACTGGAGTCCATCGATGTTTTGGTCCTGAATCTCCATTTTTGAGTGATCTATGAAATTTTCTAGGTGTATCGGAAAAAAACCTTTCTTCCGGATTTTTGGACGTTTTTCTCTGTTTTTCGGCCATTGATTTTAAGACCTAAGTATGTAACTAATGACTTTTAAGGGCAGGTGATTTGAAAATTCAGCACCATCAAAATGATAAAATCTTGGATTTTGTAAAGTTTGTTGGCAACATTTGTTTTTGTTTCATTTTCCCTCTCAGTAATGACGTTTCAGTTTTGAAAGCCTTCCAAATAAATAATTTGCGATCAATCGACTAATAAAAAATGATAAACATGGTGCCATACCACGCATCAATGTAAACGTAATTGTCTATCCTTAGGTGTATTGTAAATAATTCACAGAATGTCATATCAAGGGTGAAGTCATGAATTCAATTAATATTATGAAGATTATTCTAAAAATAAGTAAAATTGTTCTTTTGGACGTTGAAATATGCAGAATGCATTTTTGTTCGGTGGATGACGTCTATTGCTAATTCCCTTCTGGTCCTCAGGTCTCTTTATGTAAGAGAAGGTTTGACCCGAAAGGCACTGAGCGAGCCATTCCCAGTTAGGAGGGCACGCTTCGAGAATTCTATAATATGTCGGGGGACCTATATAGAATCAATAGCCCTCTCCTAGCTAGAACAGAAACTGCGGGAGGAATTTTTTTTTATCTCTTACATTTTTATCTCCGCCTCCCTGAGCCGAATAGCAAGTGGTAATGTCACCTCGATATTCAACGTCCGAAATAAATCTTTGAATTAAACGTTTCTCTTCTCGGGAAAAAACTCGCGAAACCCCCTTGATCTCCAAAAGGCGTACGCTTCCTGAATCGATTAATTTGAAATTTTATATTATTCATCACATCTTCCTCATTAAAAATTGAAATATCCTAACATTAGAAGTCAAGTTGAACTGTTTTTTTGCAACTTCCTCAAAAAACTTGGGCTTTTAGAGACGAACAAAACAACCAGTTTATCAGTTTTTGCTAAGCAAATTACATGATGAAAGGCTTTTGAAAAATAATATTCCATAGACTAATGATGTCTATAAGATAATTACAGTAAGCATTACTTAATATGTTTTTAATCCGCTTTAAAACAGTCCTCTTAATTTGGGAATTAATTTGTATTTTAAACTTAATACCCGAAAAATGTTTAAGCCTGCTAATTAGAAAAGTATCGGTCGATGCTGCATGAGAAAATTTTGAATCCGGAGCAAAAAGAGGAAAGAGGGAATTACTCTGGATCTTTTAACTTTCTCAACAAGCTATTGTAATACTCTCCACGTTATTTTGGAAGAGGTTCTTACAGATTTTACTAAAATTTTGGCCCGATCTTCACTAAATTCTCCTTAATAAGAATTTATTTTTTATTTTTCTCTCGATAGTAGGGAGAAATTAAGGCTGTTCACGCCCACGCGAGTTACCTGTAGAGGCGTAGGCATTCCTTTTTTTCTACCTTAATAATTAAGTAATGTCCTTCAATTTAAAAAAAAGGGTAGTTTGCAGATAAAGTAATATGAGCATGAAAATATATGAAAGTATTATTGAAACCAATATAAAAACTAGGTACTACACTACTTAATGAGATGGTTGAAATTGAAGTTTTTTTAAAAATGTTAGAATACTGAGGGAGGAAGCCCTACGAAGAGCCTGAAGACAAGCATCTTTTCCGAAATTTTAAGGATTTCAGAGTAATCGATAACTATTATCATCTAACTCATTAGTAATCACTGATTAATATATTACCTGTAAACAAGAATTTCGCGACGCCGCCAAGGGGAGCTTGAAAACGGGAGCACGGGCTCTTCATCTCTCCTGAAATTTTCTTTTGTCATACTAAACCAGCAAGACTATGCGGTCATGCTGGCTTAGTATCTCAAGCGCCTCGATTTTCTAAGAGACCCTGATTTTGTTAAGTATAGATAGGCCTTTTTTTGGAATAAAATTTTTTATCGCATTAATAACAATTAAATTGAAAAAAAGGACTCACGCTAACGCCGCCAGCCACTTAGCCCCCCCTATCATCCAAATTTTGCTTAACGCCCCCCAGCAACTTCCCAGCGCCCCGTTGAGAATCACTGTTCTAGATTCTAGAAAGTTTGCTGAAGTTTTTTGGGTTATTGGTCAAGAAGACTCCATTTTTGCTTTTCGGCAATTTTCATCAATTTTTCCCCCGATTTTAACCTCTCTTCTCTGATTATTGGGCGTTTTCATTGATTTTATCATAAAAAAACAAAGTTTAACTGGGTTTTTGGGCGTTTTCTTCGGTATTTTGGTGAGGGAATTAAAGTTTTGTATTAGCTTTTTTCCCCTACATATTTGAATAAAAATATTTAATAGTTTACTACTTTTCAAATTATGATCATGTTTTTTCCCTTTCGTTATGTTGAAAAGATACGAGAGCAATAAAGGGTTTCGGTATGGCAATGAGTTTTGCCTCGCGTTTATCTCTGCATTGAAAATTTATTCCATTTTCCGCATACAAGGAGTCTCTCTTATTATTTGAATTTTTACTACAGCCCTCATAACTTTTGGTTGATTTTTACAGTTGAGAAGAAACAAGAAAGTAGAAAAGAGTTCAGGAAAAAAAATTCCAAATGTCGTTTCATCAAAGTAAGAAAATATTAAAAAATTGATTTACAAGATAAAACGCAGGAAAACGATAGTCGGCGTACCTTTTGATAAGGCTAAAGAGTTAGTTTTAGGCAAGCGCCGAGGCATTTCCCACACCCTTTCCGAGGGAGGGCAGGAGGCGAAAGGCGAGTGGCCCTCTCAGATTCACCCAGTAGCGATCAGGACTCTGTCATGACACGATGATACTGCACGCAACCATCCTCATTGTTATCGCACCCGGTTCGTAAAATACGCACACATAAAAAAATTTCTTTTTCTTTTTTCCTTTCTTATATTCAAAGAAAATTTTTTTTCGACAAAATACGACGGGAAAATGGCGTATAAATCAGAGGATCTGCAATAATTAAATAAACATTTTAAAATTTATTTTACACATTAAACCTAATAGGTCTTTTTAATCGTAAAATTGATTTAAATTTTATGAATTCTAATTTTAATTCTAAAACAATTTCACTGTTTTAAAATTTTAATTTTTAATTTAAAACTATTGAAATTTTTCGCATTTATAGCACTAATATTTAGATACATTTTAAAGTAGGTAGAAACACGTGGGTTTGTTTTATCAAAAGAAGAAATTAGCTTTTACGAAAATGTTTTGGGAGAAGTTCAAGTGGATAGACTTCGTGGGAAATAGAAAAAAAAAGAAAAGAAAAAAGCTACGAGGACTGGGGCCCACTTCCGTCGAGGGTACTTCAATAATCGTCTTTGAGAACTAAAAAATTGTTGTTTGAACCTTAATTTTATGAAGAAGCATTAAAATTACCGAAAAAGGCCTTAAGATTTTTTTCATTTGTGCAAACCAAAATAAATAATTATTTACATTCTAATTTTTATTGCGTATGTATTCCGCAAGGGGGTTGATTTTACTATCAAATAATTAACCAATAATGGTGGAAGAAATGACTGTGATAACGGGTATCTCACGACTCTTTTCGGCTTAAAAAGCCTCATCAGGTGAGCTATTGATTGTGATAGAGGGAATAGCTTACCTGACGAGGCTTTTTAAGCCGAAACGCGTCGTGAGATACCCGTTATCACTGTCATTTCTTCCTCCATTATTGGTTAATTATTTGATAATAAATAATTATTAAGCATTTTTCTTTTTTCAAATTTCAGAGCAACCCACCCTCGTCTGATTTAAGATTTTTTTTGTTTATGAACTCGGCCGAGTTAATAAGGGACAGCGTGACTCATTTGCACTTAAGATAAAGGGATTAACGGAGGCTGTATGAAAAGTGTTAAATGCTTTTATAGGAAAATATTAAAATTTTTAATTAAATTCTGTGAAGATTAAGTTTTGATAGTTCTAAAAAGAGGGAGGCGATAATGCTTTATTTTCGGGGTTTAGGAAGTCTAGATTTTCGGTTTGTGAATGGGGTCGGGGAGGTCCGAACAAAGTCGGAAAAATAAAGCACCAGTTCTTATCTCCGGACTTCTTTGGGCCCTAAAAAGTTCGACTACCCGGGTAGCGGGACTTTGTTGAAGGGTGCGAAAAGGGGACGTCCCTCTGAGTTGTTGAAGCGTAACTATTCGAAGGACACGACCAATAATGTAACCCCCCGACGGCCCGCACTTTCACGATCCGGGCCCCGCACATTCTCCTTTGACTTCCTACTCGCTAGTTTTAGGGACAAAACCAATTCACCGACGGAACACCGGGGAGTTAAACAACCCTGAAACTTCACCCTCTTCGAATCAACACAATCCCCCTCATTCCTCATCGAGAACCGAATCGAATTAAACCTACTTTCAATTATTAACTTAAGAAGAGTCTGTAAATAACCACTAAATCATTCACTGAATCACCACCCTCGACTTTAAAAGCAGATAGGCTAAACATGCAAGACTCCAATGCTTTGAAAAATGGTTGAGCAAAACGCCGCGAACTTTTGGTGTTCGACTCACCCCTCTAAAAAGCCAAACTTACTATCTTTTAATACAGCATTTCGGTAGAATTCTAAAATAATTAAGCTTTAATCCATCAAACATTATTAGGTGGCTTTTTTAGTTTTACTATGGGATTAAATCAAAATATAATGGGTGTTCCTAAATTAGTGCAAAAGTTCATTTAGTTCCCAACCAAAAATAAATAAATAAAGCTGAAAAAAGAACTGGAAAAAAATAAGAAAGGATATAGGAATTTAAGACGGAATTATAAAGTATTAAAATACTTTTCTTTTGAAGAGTTTAATTACTTTTAATGTAGTTTCTTTCTATTTGAGGAAAAATTGATGAAAATGAAATAAATTAGCTAACATAAGTAGCCAGGATGTTCCTTTTACTCTTTCAGAAAAATTTCTTAAAATTTTTTTTTGTAATTTGTGAGGAAAATATTGAAAAGTGGTCTTTACCAACCATGAGGTTGTCTGTGGTGCCGTCTGTCCGGAACAACCATTTTTCTCGATTTTTAGGGGAATTTTTTTTCCCAAGAGATTGTTTTAGAAATTTTTTGCTCTAGAAGGATCCTTTTTACAGGATTTTTGTATGTTTTCTTCAATTTTTCGGCCGAAAAAATGTCATTTTACCAAATTTTTGAACGTTTTCCATTTTGGCTACATCAAGCCATTTATCAGTGTTTTCGATGTTGGGATTTAGGTTTTTAAAAGCATAAATTTGAGGTTTTTCAACAATTTTTGTTCTTCCACATTAATTATTTATCTTGCGTAATATTATATACTAACTGAGAATTCAAGATTTTCTCCTTGAATAATGTTAATAATTGAGGAATGATTTTAGACACTGTGGAATATTTAAAACGTTTTATTAGACAGGAGAAGGATTGGTTAGGTAAACTTATGAGTTTCCTCAAGATGTGAAAGTTCATGAATAAAAACATAAATTATTTTGAAAGAGCAAAACAGGTAATTTGAATGATTAAAGGTTTAAAATTTTGTTGTAGGATGAAAAAAACGACCAATCAAAAAATTGGAATATTCCTAATTTTTGTGATATTTAAATTTAATTTACAATATTTTTCCTATTTATTTGTTAATAATAATAACAAAATCAAAAATCTATCTAAAAAAAAAATCTTGGACGAAAATTGTGAAGGTTGTAAAAAATTAATCTACACGCTAGGCCCGTAGGCGTTTTTTTAATTACAAACCTTGTATTTTTTAAACCATTTTTTTGGAAAAATTCTCGTAAAAAACACTATTCTTTACATGTATTTAAGTTACTGAAAAACGTCTTTGAGTTATTTTAAAGAGGATTTGAACACGTTTGAAAGTTATCGAAGTCTGCGAGCTAATTTTCCCCCGCTCTGGTTAATCGTCGCTACTCGACGATGATAATTCGCCGTCACGCGTCACCCGTCCCAAATGGGGTTAATATACCGTGGACCACCCCAGCCACCTCTCAGACAACACTTTAAGTCCGGGAACCATATCAGTGCTCAGGGTATAAACTTTATAATGGCTCTCCCTAAGGGCCGATTTCTTATATAGGGCTCAAGTAGGTTCCCTTGTCTCTGTTTATACTACCGATTTGTATTAATTCCAACTTTTTATTTTTTATAAGAACGTTATAAATAATTTTTATATTTTATGAGGAAAGAGGATGAAAAAAAAACGCATATTTCACGACCGGTTTCGGCGTAATAAGCCTCATCAGGTTAACTATTTCCACCTGAATTAAATAATTTTTTTAAAAACAATTTTACATCTACATTTCTCATGACTTCAAATTCGAAAATGACCTGAATCCGTTGTAGGGAGATTAAGTTTATAAATGGAAATCTGTTTAAATTAATGAAAATGAATGAAATGAAATATTTTGGTTCAATGAAAATAAACGCTATTTTAAAATAAATACTCCTCAACGTTTCCCCAAAGGCAACAATTTTCGAAAATCCATTAATAATATTACATCCGGGGTGGGCAGCTAGTAATTATTGACGATTGCATCGGGTTAAATTCGAAAATTACCTTTGGTTCATGCATCAGCTCAGAAACGCGAGAGGCCTTTCGTTTACCCTAGGAAATGCAAACTGAAATATTAATTCCAAGCCACGATCGGAATTCAATCAAAACGGTTTATATAAAACAAAACAAAAGCGTTAAAAAAAAGTTAAATAAAAATTTCTTTTGGTCAAAAGCGCCTTTTATCGTGATATTGGACAAAGTTTAGTAAATTGACTTGGCGGAGACACCTGTTGCGTCATATCCCTGAAGCAACAGATTCCTGTTCGAAAATTCTATATAAAATGTTAACTTTTTTTGTATGACGAATGTTTTATTGATCTCACACAAAAGTCAAATTAAAAAATAATGACCCTGCGGTAGCAGGGACTAAAAGGTAGATTTCTTTTCATGATTAAAATTAAAATGTATAAACACAAAATATATAATTATGTTATAAAAATGATGATATAAGAAAAATTGCGCCACTGAGCCCCTAGAAAAACATCTGATAATTTTATTAATAAAATATTTAATAATTTAATAATTTCCCGGTATAAATTCAAATTTTTTTTAAAGTTTAGCTAGTTCAATATTTTGCGCCTGGCTCGTCCAAACCTGCTTTAATTAATTTTTACACGCCCTCGCAGAGGTCTTAAAGTTTTTTTTTTGCAAAAGGACTAGGATTTCAATAGAAAATGCCAATTTTGTCTTTTAAGCCCTAAGTAAAGTAGGTGAATCGCTGGTCCGATTTCAGCCATTAACGAACTCGTCCGAGCTATTGAGATAAAAGCTCTAAATACCGGATATCGTCACCCTCACATTAAAATTGCTCCAGTTATCGTGCTAATATATATATATATATATATAAACTTTTCAACTGAGGATGGTTTTGGGGTCCAGGAGGTATGAAACGAAAAACGTATAGAAAATTTTTGAATCTGCGACTACTTGGTACATTACAATAGGTAGATTTTTGAAGAAAAGAAATCTACCTAAAAGATTTATTAAAGTGACAATCACTCTCTTAAGGTAGATGAAATCGTTTATTTTTAAACTTTGTAAAACTGTCGTCCGCTTGATTTGGATATTGGGCGCACATAATATAATTGCGTACTCTAAAAATAAGTGTTTTGCTGGTTCCTCCATCCAAATTAGAGAGTTTCAGGGAATCGTAAATTGAACTTCCCGTATACGACTCACAAAACGAAAAAGGTCTTCTCGTAGAGGTTTTACGTCTCAGGGAGTCGTTACGACTCAGTTAGTTCACAATGCTCTCACTAGAGCAAAATCATGAATCGAAACATGGTTTTTCCGATTAAATATTTAAGATCTTTTGAACGAATTTATTTACAAAATAACAAGCAAATTTAAATTTACGTTCTTCGACGCGAGACACTTTTAAAACTGAGAGTCAGATGACTTGACAATGAAAACCATAAATAATTAAAACATATGTTTTTACATCTCCCCCCCTCAAGAAAGTTTCTGCGGAAAGAACGGTATTAATTTAGAACTGTGAAAAAAATTTGATATTTTCTTCTTTTTCCACTCGCAACTTCATAAAACGAATTTGAAAGTCTTTTCTTAATAGGAAACGGTCCAACACGAACTGGATCTAATTTTCCTCTGTTTAGACGGCTGCCATCTTCGATGTACACCAAATCACCAACGTTAAACGAATAAATTGCCCGGTTCTTGTCTACACGACTTTTGTTAGCGTGAAAACTTCTCCTTGAGTTTTCAAAAGCTAGTCTTCGATCTTCTTCCAGTGATGATGAATTTTCTTGTGGTAAAGGGGAAATTGAGGATGTCGTTCCATACATAAGGTAT
This sequence comes from Orius insidiosus, assembly GCA_014119065.1. Classification (NCBI taxonomy): domain Eukaryota; kingdom Metazoa; phylum Arthropoda; class Insecta; order Hemiptera; family Anthocoridae; genus Orius; species Orius insidiosus. The sequence goes on from JACGAQ010001664.1 coordinate 15,299, forward strand.
TCAGGAGTAAATTTAGTCGAACTATGTATTGTTTGGTTATATTCTTTAGTACAATCTTCGGCTAACACCGACCATGCCCGATTCTTATTTTCGTTCACTTTGCATCGAAGCCGGTTTACTAAAGTTTGGTTTAATCTTTCATTCAAGCCATTGGATTCAGGATGATCTATACAAGTAAAAACTATTTGAATTCCGTTCTGGGCCAGAAAATTTTTGAAGTTGTTTGAGTTGATTCCAGTGTATTGATCTGCCAAGAGAATTGAAATTGAATGCTTTTTAACAATCGGATTAAGAAGAGCAATAAAATCTTGAGCGTTTTGTCCTTTTGATGTTGCAATCCATGCGTATCGTGTAAAATGATCAACCAAAATGTGCATGTATCGTTTTGGTGAACGATTTCCTGCAAAACCTCCAACACTATCGAGCGACATAATTTGAAAAGGTCTGGTGGCAGGACCAAATTGAGAAAGCAACCCTATTGCACGTATACGACGAACTTTATTTTCCATGCAGATTTTACATTGTTTGCAGAATTGATGTACCGCTTTATCTAAACCCTTAAAGTAATAGTGTGGTCTAATCGTGGCAAGCATTTGAGATTTTCCAATGTGTCCAAAATGATGATGAACGATTTCGATGATTTTGTTTCCGAATTCAGGAGAAACAAAAATTCTTGATTTTCCTTTTAGTGTTTTAAGAATGAGTCCTTGCTTGTATTGAGTTCGCTTTGCTAATTTCATTTCGGAAAGATGATCGGTCTGGTCTTTTAGAATATCTGAATAATTAATCAAGTTCACTACTTCAATTGCTTCTTCATTTTCAAAATACTCAAGAACAGGATTCCTTGACAATAGATCTGCTAGGATGTTGTCTTTTCCTGGTTTATAAATTATGTTAAAGTCAAATTGAGATAGATAAAATATTAAGTCTCCTAAAATTTCATCAGTTCTTGCTTTAGTTTTTAGATTTTCCAACGGTTTATGATCGCTACAAACAGTGAAATGACGACCGATTAAATAATATTGCCAATATTTTATAGCGTCTTTAATCGCCTTGCATTCTAAGTGGATGACATCAAAACGTTTTTCTTTTTCTGAAAGCTTTCGAGAATAATAGGCCACTGGATGCAGAATTCCGTCGTCTTGCGGCTGTTTCAAAGTTGCACCAATACCTTCGTAGCTTGCATCAGTTTCAATGTAGATGGGCCTATTGACGTCGTAAATGGCAAGAATCGGTGATGAACATAAGAATTCCTTTATTAAATTTAGCGCCTTTTCACATTCATTAGACCAAACGAAGGGTACTCCTTTCCTTAATAGTCGATGAAGAGGTTCGAGTTTTGAAGCGCTATGTTCAATATATTTCAGAAAGAAATTAATCGAACCTAGGATACTTCTTACGCCTGACTTATCTGATGGACTTCTTAGTTTTCGAATCGAAGCTAAATTGTCTTGAGATGGTGAAACTCGATTTTTTGAAATTGTATGTCCTAAATACTTGACAGATTTTGCACCGAACAAACACTTAACGAGTTTTAATTTGAATCCTTCTTCTTGAATCACACTTAAGAATTTTTGATATGTTGAAGATGATCCTCCCAAGTTCGAGAGAAAATAAGAATATCATCGATGTAGTTGATACAATATTCGTCCAGATTGTTTCGTCTTATTATGTTTGACAGTATTCTTTGAAAAATAGCAGGAGCGTTTTTGAGACCGAAAGGGAGAACTTTAAACATGAATTTTCCATATTTAGTAACAAACGACGTTTTTTCTTGATCTTCAGCTTTTAAAGGGACACACCAAAACGCGGAATTAATGTCCAAAACAGTAAAGTATTCGCAATTAACGACTTTATCAATCACATCCTGAGTAGTCGGAAACGGAAAACTTTCAGGAACCACTAATTTGATCAATTTTCGAAAATCAATGCAAAGCCGAGACTTCTTATTTTCGCCTTTTTTATAAGCCAAGGTTACGGGAGATGCAAATGGAGATTCGGATTCTTTAATAATTTTATGTTGTAATAAAGCTTTGATCTGATGCCTTATTTCTTCATCATCGGGGATCGAGGTTTTGTAAGCACGTGAAGTTACGTATTCGTCTCTTACAAGCTTAATTTCTGCTTCTTTAGACTTGACTTTTCCGATGTCGAATTTATCTTTGGCGAATAGTTGACTATATAGCTTGATTATTCTCCAAATCTCTTTTTTTCTTTCATCTGAATCAATATGTGTTACATTAGCTTCGAGGCAATCAATTTTTAAATCTTCATTGAAATTAACTTCAGTATCATCCGTTTCTGACTCGTTTTGAGTTAAAACCTGATCCATATTGGAACAAAAAATATCACTCTGATCCTTTTCGGAACGCAAAATATCAATCTGATCCTTTTCGGAACGCAAAATGTTATCAATCTGATCCTTTTCGGAACGCAAAATATCAATCTGTTCCTTTTCGGAACGCAAAATGTCAATCTGATCCTTATCGGAACGTAAAATATCAATCTGATCCTTATCGGAACGCAAAATATTATCAATCTGATCCTTTTCGGAACGCAAATTAGTAGATTTTTGAAAGATGTTTAAATTTTCATCTTGTATTAATTTAAACTTTTTAATGCCGTCAATTCCAAGTAGCAAATCATACGAAAAATTTTCATTCATAATGACGTTACATGAGACTGAATTTTGTATATTTCCAATTTGTAAATTTATAGTTACCCGGGCCGAAGAGAAATTAGTTCCACTGATAGTTTGCAACGCACCTCTTTCTTTAATCTGTTCTAATGACAACAAGTCTACAATGCGTTGATTGATTAAAGTTACATTGGAACCTGTGTCATAAATTGCATTTACTTTCAGTTTGCTGTTAACGATTGCATTTATTTGAATCAGTGGATCTGATTTCGCCCGGATATTTAGTTTAAAGAATTTGTCTTATTTTTATTTCGGCATTCAGCTTCTGAGTGAAACCTATTTGGGTAGCCTAATTTAGTACATTGTGAGCATGGTTCACGCTTTTTTTTCTGTTCGGAAATTTTGATCAAATCGGTGGATGTTTTTTTAAAACTAAATTCAAGTTTCCTTACTTCGTCAAATAACAAATTCATGGTCGTTACTTTTTCTCGATCGATTTTTTCTTGAACATCATTGGGTAGACCATAAACTATCAGATTTATTCGGGAAATTTCGGTTCCTGAAGGCTCTGCTTCAAGACAAAGTTTTTCTTTTGCCAACACGTAGTCGACTAACGAACCCCCTACGTATTTAAATCCGAACGCTTTCTTAACTATAGACCATCCCTTGTCGACAAAAACGTTTAAGAAGGAATCTTTCCAGTCAGTCCACGATTTTAATCCAATTTTTTTTATATTAGCATCATACCAGTTTTTTGTCGATCCATCTACAAAAAACCTTAGAGCTTCGATTTTAAAACTATCAGATGTAATTTGGAATCTTCCACATTCTTTTTCAAAAGAGCAAAACCACTCTTTAGCATCGCATGATTTATTAAATTTTTCGATGATAAATTTTTTTCAACGTGATGAAGTTGAATTTGATCAGGTGTTTGGATCGGAAAAATTTCGAGAGATCTAGGTAAAGATGGTTGAGATGACTCAACAATCAACTCCTCTAACGGATATTTTTCAAAACAAATATTTCCGTCTTCGTCGAAATATTCCTTTTCTAAATTCTCATCTAATTTTAGCGAAACGGTCCGATATCCATTGATTCTATTAATCGCTTTTGTTGAATTTATTATGGAAGATTTTGATAGTAAAACTTTATGAATTTTCAAATTTTGTTTTTCATTTGGTATTAAATACCAGTTAATTTTGTCCAACGACAAAGCCTGAATGTTGAAATCCGAATCGCTAACTTTCGTCAATCTAAAATAAATTGAAGAAGTCATACTTATTTCTTGAATTTTTTCTTTCTTCTTTCTTGTGATAATTTATCGTATCCGCGTTACAGATCTAAATTTAAATTTTTAAGATCTTTTGAACGAATTTATTTACAAAATAACAAGCAAATTTAAATTTACGTTCTTCGACGCGAGACACTTTTAAAACTGAGAGTCAGATGACTTGACAATGAAAACCATAAATAATTAAAACATATGTTTTTACAAATATAACAGCACATAGAAATTACCTATCCCTAAAACTTTCCCGCCAATTTTTACTTAGCGTGGGTATAAAGTATCCTTGATAGTTTTTTAATTTCAACCTCTAAAATCCTTCCAAAAACTACGGAATCCATTTCCTTTTTCGGTTTTAGCCAATCCGTTGTAAAACTAGTTTATTTCCGAACCCGAAACTAAAAGAGATAGGAAAATAACCTTCGTAAAATATAACCTTACGTTGACTCGGAGTCGGGAAGTGAGTCGTTCACGTATACGACTCAACTGAGTCGGATTGTATGACGATTCCGACTCGAGGCTAATGACCTTGGGTGAGTCGGATACGAGAACGGCAAATTACGATTCCTTGAATATCGTTGAAAACGTCCGTTTCTCGGTAAAAAAACTGAGTTTAACTCTGGTTAACTGGGTAGGGTCTCAGAAGGCCAAAAAGTTGAAGAAAACGATAAAAATTGTAGTAAAATTGGGGCTTCTTGCACAATCAAAAAAGCCCTAAAACGTAGGAAAATTGGCGATTCTTGAACAGCAGATCGGGGAAAAAATCTAAAATGGGATATTTTCTATAGGTCAAAAAATTTAGAAAAACGACCGAAAATCTAGAAAATAAGCGTTTTTTGGCCAAAACCTAGAAAAATGCTCTTAAACCTTGTAAAATAATAATCACTCAGTAGAAGATAGAGAAAAACATACAAAACGACCAAAAATGTAAGAGTAGTTAGGATAGAAAAGCGGGATGCGATAGGCGTTTTTAACTTGTGATACAATGACGATTATGTTGATAAAGGTGTGAGTTTTGGATTATAGAAAATTTAGTTGTTATCAGAATGAGAGGGTAGGTAGAAAGAGGTATTACAACGGAAACCGGGTGTGGGCCGGACGTAGGGTCGTAGTCCGGAACTATCGGGGGCGACAGAGAGGAAGTCGGCCGGAGGAGTAAATCAGGGAAAGGGGGCTTAAAGGTCTCGCCGATTCTCGGAGTTCGGGGATCGGGCTAATTACAGTCAGTCGAGAAAACCCCTAGGAACGGCCGTAAAAATATGTCCTGGGTCCGACCAGTTGGAAAATAGCGCGCTCCGCTATATTCCCCTCCTTTTTCATTTTATTGGCTTTTACCCCCCTTTTTGCGACTTCCCCGGTAAGTTTAATTGCTCCTTAAATACTTTGTTATTAACCCTCCGGCGCACAGTGGGGAAAAATGGCCAAAAAACGGAAAAAATTCTATATCTCGAGAACGGATGGTCCTATCGACCTGAGACTAGTCTCATTCGATTCAGGGTAAAAAAATACATTGGATACACATATAAAAACCAATTTAATTGTTTTTATATATTTGAAGGTAAAAAATAATAATGTATAGGTAATATTAATAAATATAAATATAAATAATATAAATATTAAATACCAAAAATAAACATAAAAATTGTTATATTTATTATCATTATCGGCAAAAAAAATTTAACTGAATGAGAATATAGAATCATGAAGGGGCTCATTTTCGGCTAGCACAAGCTAGCGTATTAATGAACCAATAGTCTTGATAACAAAACAGGATTAATTTAAATGATTTGTTTACTAAAATTAACTCATATTAATAAATAAATACTCAAATATTAATAAATTAATACACATATATTAATAAATTAATTTAGTTAATATAATTTATTATTAATAAATTAATACTTGTGTTTAACGCTATGTTAATACATGCTGTATTTATCGCGTCTCGACATAAAAAAATTCATAACTCACCAATTCGGTTGAGCTCGGGTACCAATTTTTTATAGAACCTTTATTAGAGTATCTAGATTCAGGAAAAAATTGTCTCAGACCGTAGGAAGGCGTAGCTCGTTTTTTTTTATCAGAATATCTGACGAAAAATTTTTTTTGTGTGCGAGTTCAATTGACCTTGATTTAGAATCTATTATTGTATACGCTAACGTAAATACTACTAATAAATATGAGAAACATATTTTATAAGTGAACCGAGATGAAGAAATTCATCAAATTAATTTTTTCCAGCATTTCCCCACTGTGCGGCGCAGGAAATTTACGCTGGATTAATCGCAAATCCATAGCGAGTCTCACACTCAACAGATTTTCCAACATTTTTTGCGACTTTATTTTTGATTGGAGGCAAAATCTGAAAATTGGATCATTTTCTTTGGCTGAAATTTCCTATTTTTTGGGCGTCATCTGAAGATTAAAGAGACGATTTCGTTCATCCGGAAAGGCCATGAAATTTCGTGAACTTACACCAAGTTGTTTACTAATACATAAGTTTATTATAAACTTAGTCCTTATCGATTCCTAAACTTTGAAGTCGCCTTAACTTCCACTATATTCCACGATTTATTAATTTGGGATTTTATGTTACTTTTTGGTGGAAGAATTTTTTTTGCCCTTTTTCCCTTTAAGGGCTTTAAGGTCGTTTAGAATTAGACGAACGTAGCCTGAGCGTGGTCGGAACGAGGAATGAGATCAACCTCGAAAAGTACATTCTCCGGGGAGAATTTAACCAATTGAATTAAATGAGTTACCAGAGGGGAAGGTGTCAAATAAAGAATTCGTGTCCCTTTTATGTGACATGAATACAACGAGTAAAAACCGTTTTAAGAATCCAGAAATCTTTGAACTCACTCATTTTTTTATTAAAAATTTTCAATAAAAGAGTAAAAATTAGAAAAAAATTAAATTCCTTATAAGCAGAATCGCTTTGTAAAATTCAATTTTTCTTGATATTCGCTAGTGTATTAATATTTTATTTACTTGGAAATTGTTTATAAATATGTAAATGTTAGTCATTAAGGGATGAATATTCCTTTTTTTATTTTTAATTTTTTGAACTAATTTAATTTTAAAATAAAAAAAAAATTCTACATGGTTTAAAAGAACAGAAAAGCGTTTAGTAAATTGTCTTTCTTGACAGACTGTCCAATACATCTAAGTATTTTTAGTAGAAAGAAAAAGATTTATTTTAAACGGGTAAGTTTGAGCAATTTACAAATTGACCGTAAATCTGCTTTAAGTCGTTTGTTTTATTTATCAGAATTTAAATTGAGGCCGTTTTGCTTTTTGAAAATATCCTTAGCAGTTTGGGAAATTGAATTTCGTCGGGAATCGCGATACACATTGTCCGGGAGAATGGAATGGTCTCAATTACTCAGTCGATACCCGGTGACACCTCCCGGATTGCTATTGTCAAGTGCAGCTTTGCAATTATGAGCCTCCTGGACCGAAACTCCGAGCAGGACGCATTCTCGTCACGCCTCTCCATCAAATCTCGTTTTTCAAAATTGAACGCCCTAAATTTTTTTTTAACGAATGTTTTGAACCTATTTCAGTCATATTTTGAGCGTTTGCGATTTACTCTCAAGGGCTTAAAGGGGGAGGGGGGAGGGAGGGGGTTAAAACCAAAAAATTCCCGAAAACCTTAAAAGAATATGCCGCCAAGAGGAGCTTTGAAAACGGGTTCCCAGAACTCTTTTCATACAACTTTCCTGAATCTCTTCAGCTTTTCGGCCTAGAAACACCATTTCTAAAACTCTTTTTTGCCAAGAAAAAACTTTTGCCTCAGAGTTTTAGGAGTTTACAACCAGTTTTTCCGGGGATCCCCAATTGTACCAGATTTTTAACTTCCTTAAAGAAGTTTTTTGTAATACCCTCCACGTCGGGTTTTTGGGGAAGGGTCCCCCCTTATATTTTTTATGAATTTTTGGTGTAAAAAAATTGCAACTTTTATTATTTTTTATTTATTTTTTTTTAGTAGGGAGAAATTTCATACTTCTACCCATTACGAGAGGCACACCCCTGGGCGAAAGAGCCCATTATTTCTACCTCGACACTTAAAAAATTTTTCGAAAAAAATAAAAAATAAAAAACTCGGAAAATTAAAAAAAAACTCGGAAAATTTTTCAAAAAAAAAAAAAAAAACTTCCCCCTTCCTTATTCTTCCCCTCTTTTATACTTTCCCTCCCTTCGTTAAACTTTCGTTCCCTTATACTTCCCCCTCCGTTACTTCCCCCTCCGTTATACTTCCCCCTCCGTTATACTTCCCCCTGTTATACTTCCCCCTCTATACTTCCCACTTTGTTATACTTTCCCTCCTATACTTCCCCCTCCGTTTTACGTCCCCTCCGTTATACTTCCCCCTCCTATATACTTCCCCTTTTTCTTAGGCTACCTATTATCCAATTTTTGTCCCAACTCCACTAAATTCAAGTTCTTTTTACCAGAGAAAAAAATTTTAAGTAGCCAAGGATATCGCGAGATAATACAGTAATAAGCCTTTGTCTTTTCAACGTCAGCCAACGACATAGTATGCGATTTGACAGGAAAAATAATATCGATATTGATTATATTTTGTGTCCAATAATGTTCATGTCAACATCAAAGTATATTATTATATTTTTTGGAACTCATGTGTTTAAAAGTTAGCAAAAGAGGAATATGGACATGAAAAATATTATTCGTCGTCGATGTCACAAAGGAGAAGACGAAAATACACGAAAAAGTTTTCCTATTTAAAATGTATCAGGGTGAGCGTTTTCTTTTATATTATCGCGTCGCACTTAATCGTAGCAGAGGCATGCCTTTATTTCCTGGCCATGGTATTCACGAGCGAGTCTCTGGCTTCTTTGGCGACGATTTTGTTGTCCATCGTTTTGGTCGTTTTGTCCGAGTCTTTTATTAAAAGGATTTACGTAGTCATCGGATTTCTTATTTGGAGCCTCATAGGATGCGTGTTCTTGTCGATGATCATATTTGGAAAAGATTTGTGAAAAACGAAACATTTTTAGATGTTGGGATCACTTTTGCGATTTTGGTTGCACCTTTGACGCCCGTTGTCTACGCCGTAATTTTCAGCGATTTAAGCATTGTCAGGGAGGTCATGCAATTAATCACTTTTGACTTCATCTTCGTTTTGATTTTCTACCTTGTCAAACTTTTTATATGGTTCGTTCTGATACGTGGAGAATACATCGATTTCATCACGATCTTTTCATCATTCTTAGTTCTTTTTGAAACGATTATGTTCATCATATTTTTCAAAGCATTTCGAGAAATTTTGCTGTATTTCAACTATCATTATTACCTTATGAAGTACGCCGTGTTAAGCTTAATAGAAACATTATTCAAGAAGCAGCTGACGGAAGAGATTTCGGATTTCGTAGTGATGTCTGGAGATCGGATTAAAAAAATTCTCTGGATGATTCTTCCTCTGATGGGTTACGGATACTGCCAGCTGGCCGTTGAGAGAGTTTGGGAAGTCCAAAAAATGGAGACCAGTCAACCAAGCGAATGGCTCAAATTCGACTTTAGATTTTATGTCAACATTTTCGGAATTATTTCTCTCTTTTTATATTACGGACTTGTCAAATGGGTTCTGAAGCGTAAATACGAAGATATACGAAATGCCTCATTATGTTTTATATTTATAACAATAAGCCTGGTTTATTTAGGGATAACCAAGTTGGTGATTGGCGAAACGGGTTTTTTGTTTAAAAAAGCTGGTTATGAACAAGCGGTCATCATCAACAGCTTAAACTCGACGACCCGTGTCAATTCTTCCATTTTCAACATAACGATAAGCCCGATGAAAGCGGCCAGATTGGCCTGGAAGATCGAAAAGAACGAGAACGCTCGATTCACCGAGTTCCACAACGATAAATACGGTGTTGACGAAGTGACAAAAATTTTTGGGGGAGAAGGTGACATTATGATACATGTCGTCAGTAAAAGCGGCCTCCGTTTCCGCGGTTCATTTCCGACTTTACAGCGCCTTAGCGGAAGACCTCGTCTCCTTTTATTGAACATTTCGGACATCGAGGTTAAATTATTTGATAAAGACAAAGAAGAACTAAAATTGAAAGGAGGAAAACTGGAATACGCAGAACCAAATTTACTATACAATATTAAAGCCGTTAATTCGACATCTGGAAAAATGAAGTCTGAAGCAAAAAAAAGTTTTGAGAGTGGAGCAATTTACGCGTTGGACGTACAAGAAGAAAAATCCGAAATTCTATTTTTTCTCATCATGAAAGACAACGTATTTTCAAAATCCTACATACTCCCTCCTACCTTTTTTTACGCGCTTTCCGAAATCTTCGGTTTCCTCTTCACCCTCAAATTCATTCGCACTCAAATTCCATTCTTGCTTACCGGAAGTGCTTTTGTCGTCGTTTACACCTGCCTGAAGAGCCCAGAATTCATAGTGAATTCCGTCGAATTTTTTAACGGAAAATCTTCATATGGGCTATCGTTCATCGTGTATTCTCTTCTTATAAATATTTCCGTCATGATTTTGGGAGTTTTCATATGGTTTAAATTCAACTATCAAGAAATTATGGAATCCGACGCCACGAGGTCCATCAAATCCAGTTATGACCAAAATAGTTTTGCATGAAAAGTCTTAAAATATACGAATTTAAAAAACAGATGTTTAATTATGATTTCAGTCTAGCAATGGCCTATGGGCGATTTAAAATAAAAGTCTAATTTTAAAGTTTTCCTAACTTTTACTTGATTTTTGTGTGTTTTACTTGGTTTTGTAAACGAGAAACCCCTTTTATAAAATTTTCGGGCTCTTTCCTCAGTCATTAAACCCCAAAATCAGGATTTCCGGGAATAGCCCTTGATTATTCGGCCAAAAAATCCTCTTTTTATAAGTTTTCGAAGAAAAACCCCATTTCCCCCCTCTCAGCACCAAAAAACCATCTTTTACTCTGATTTTCCGGTTATTTGACCAAAGAATTCACTTTTATATGGTTTTTGAGAATTAACATCTTGCAACCGAGAAAACCCCTTTAACTAAATTCTCTGGCGTCTCCCTCAGTTTGGGGAAAAATCCTATTTTAACTGTTGTTTTGCCTTATAATAAAACTTAAATATTATTATAAAAACTGTTTTTCTGGTAAGGTGAAAACTTTGGTTTTCCAGGCCTTATTCTTACGTTGCCCTCCGCAGTACCCTCCGTCAATCTTGACAGTGTCCATTATGAAAGGCAAATTTACAGAGCGGGAGAAACCGTCTTAATCAAACAAGGAGAGTTTGTAAACCGTTCGGATGGGGGCGGCGAACGTAACGTCTATTTTAAATCAAAAGTTTCAACAAAGTAAAAGCGCTTTTCGATTTCGCGACCGGAAATGGTCATCGCTTGGAACCCGTTATTGTAAAGCAGCGGACATTACTCTGATTTATCGCATGCAATCGAGAGACTCGTTGATCCCCCATTGATCAAGACGTTAATACACAAAATCCTATGAAAGCGCTAAATAAACAGAGCAACAAATCATAACAGAAGAATTTAATTTTAAATTCAACTTCGTCTTCATTAAGATAAAACATTAATTTTGATTAAAAACTCAGGATTTAAAAAAGAGCAATAAATTTTTTAAAAAAGATGAAGCCTTCTTGGGTCCATGGGATGTGACAAGTTTGAAATTAACTTGCAGTTGTCTGTCTTGTTTTGTCTCGATCGACGCGTTTCGTGGAAAGGAGGAAGCCTCGCCGGCTTTTGGAAGTTTAGGAATAGTGCCCGCGGTTTGTCGCATTGTCCCTGTCACTTGGTAACTTCCCTTATTCCAGCCGGGTGGGTTCTCCTATTCCCCCGCCTTTAAAGCCCTCCGCACGGGTTCCGCCCTAGTTCGCCTGCTTCGAGTAAGAGGAAACCCAAGAAAGACGGTCGGGAGATACCTGTGGCCAACTCGCCCCTCGAGGATTTCCTCCCATTATCTACCTCCTCTATTTTCTCGATTAACATTATTAAAAATTACCATAATAGGTATTTTATAATAAAAGTAGTTAGAGAAACATCTGTTAATTTTATCGTTTTTCTAACGATCCTCAGCTTTATTTAAGTTAACGTTAAACGTTAACGCTTAAGTTTAACGTCAAAAATCATAAACTCTTTACAAATATTTTTTATTAGATTTTTCACTTTACAGATTTACTCTACATAAAGCTTAAAAGAAATCCGACTAATTGTCACATTGTTTACTTTCCGGGCCTGCCCTTGGCGTTTCAAAGACTAAAGGCGAGAGAAAGAAATAAGAAAAACCTTCTTTGACAATCTCTTGAAATTCTCACGGCTTTCGGAGAAAAAGCTCTGAATCGATACCCCATATTCATAAAATAAGGAATTTTCCTGTTAAGCCAAATATGCCTAAAACAAACCAGCTTTGCCTTATCTAAAAAAGATATACCTAAGTAAACGAAAATAATAGAATACCTACGCTGAATAAACTCAATTCTAATTTTCCACCAAAATACCTTCCTTGGAATATTAAAAATACTTTTTTTTAAACTGAACTTTAACCCAAAATAAGATCTAATAAAGGGGTATACTGAAAATAATTTTTTTTACGTGTATTATTTTAAGTATCATTTATTTAATTTTTGTATTTATTCAAAAGTGAGAGAGGGTGAAAAAACGGATATTCCACGACCAGTTTCGTCAGTACGCCTCATCAGGTGGTCTATTTCCTTATTTTTAACTTCCTTAAAGAAGTTATTGTGATACCCTCCACGTCGGTTTTTGGGGAAGGGTCTTCCAGACCCCGGAGGGTTAAATCGAGTATTGATCTTTACCAATCTCAACTTTGTCTGTGTTCCGGCCGGCCGGCCGTCCGTAGCATTTTTTCGGAGCACTTTACGGCCACAGTTTTCATCCGATTTTGACCAAATTTTCACAAAATCTTCCTTAGTCGGAGAACAGGAATGTATAACGAGGGCGATTTTTGAATTTCGAAAAAATGGCGAGATATGTCTGTTTGAAATTTTAAAAAATTCGCTACGGCCGAACCGTTAATCCGATTTTCACCAAATTTTCACCAATTACTCATTATATTTTTTACGAATTTTTGGTGTAAAAAATTGCCACTTTTTAATTATTAATTTTTTTTAGTAGGGGAAATTTCATACTTCTACCCATTACGAGAGGCACATCCCTAGGCCAAAAAGCCCATTATTTCTACCTTGACACTTAGAAAAATTTTTGACAAAAAGACTTAAAAATTTTTTCAAAAAAAATAAAGTTAAAAAAGCGCAAATTTAAAAAAGAAAACCGGAAAATTTTTCGAAAAAAAAAAATTGAAAAAAACTCGGAAAATTTTTCGAAAAAAAACTCGGAAAATTTTTTGAAAAAACAAAAAAACTTCCCTCTCCCTTATACTTTCCCTCCCTTATACTTCCCCTTCCTTATACTTCCCCTCCCTTATACTTCCCCTCCTTTATACTTTCCCTCGTTCGTTATACTTTCGTTCCTTTACTTCCCCCTCCGTTATACTTCCCCTCCCATGTACTTCCCTCTCCGTTGTACGTCCCCTCCGTTATACTTCCCCCTCCTATATTGTTACTTCTCTTTAAGGAAGTTTTCGTTGGAAGCTCTTCAAACCAGTACTTTCATTCTCTGCTATTTTATTCGACCCTTACTACACTACTAGGAAGTGAAATTGGCTAAAGGAGTGGAAGACTGTACTAAAGTGAGAGAATGAAAAAACAAGGAATTAGTCCACCTGAAGAGGGTCTATTAAGCCGAAACCGGTCGTGGAAATCCGTTTTTCATCCTTTCTCCCACGTTATCTTTCGGATCAATGAAAAAAAAAAAATGCTTTAGGAGTTATCTTGAAACTTTTTACCGTTCATTCAGGAGTTTTCCACGGTTTTTCTGCCAGAGAAAAACTCTTTGTAATAGTTTTCCACCGAAATAAACCCATTCACTGCTACGAAGCCACCTTTTTACAATGCCAAGAAATCACCTTTTCTCATTTTCCTTGATCCTTGAGATTTAGAAGTTTTCGTAGTTTTTCAGCCGAGAGAAGCCCCTTCTACTGTATTTTTGGGCACTTTTCTCGATTTTAATAGTTAATATCGAATTTAGGATGCCAAATCATTGATAGATTCCAGTATTTTTTCAAATAAAACCTGTGACAATTTTTATTGTTAAAAAAATTCTATTTTTTGTTAATTCCGCCGGTTTTCAAGTGAAAATCGATGATTGATTAATTTTGAAAACAAAGCCATTAAAGGTCACTCTAACGAAGGAAAACTTAAAAATCAGAAGGGTTGATATGAAAAATAAATAATGTGTCCCCTCTCCTGTCAACAGAGAGGACGTAATGGATGTGCTTTCATTTTGACCGAATTTTATTATCAAAATTGTATTGCATCCATTTCAAAACCAAAGAGGTCGATTTTACCGCCTACTCGGATGAAAGGTTAAACCCTATATGGGCCATGAAAAAAACTAAAAATCCTTGAAATATTGTTAAATTTACATAATTTATTATCCATTAAAGGTACAATAGTGTTAATAAATCATGGTGAATGCTGCCCAACCGAGTTATTGAAAAAGAAAACGATTTCATTGGTTAATTTTTTTAAAAATAATTTTTCTGGAAACATGATTGGATTAAACTGGTCGATCCGGGAAATATTATGAACCCCCCCTTTTACCGACAACATTGGCGTTTTCTGGTTTAATCCCGAAGCTGTTTTCGGAGAAGTGAAAATTAGGGGGGATACGTTGTAGGACAATTTAGGTTTTGGGGTTGGGAGGGACATTTTAATCCGTGACTGTCACTCTAATCTTCTCCTTTGTTAGGACCTCTATGCTAGGCTCAAGGCTCGATTGAAAAAAAAAAAAAAAAACCTTTTTTTCCCCAACATTTTTTCGAGTTTAATGACCGAAATTAAGGGAAAAAAAAGGTTTTACCGTAAACCTTACGCCCAAGTTGTAATTGCTTAAGTCCCGCTTGCAGGACATTACCACTGTTTCCGGTCCAAGAGTCTTTAAGTGGCCTCTCCTGTACGATTCCGATATTCTTCCCACTTTTTTTCCTCGTTCAAACTACTGAAACGTATGCTCAACTTTAATGATTCCAATTTTGTTTGAAAAATTCAGGTTTTTTAAAATAACAGGGAGAGAGAAAAAAAAATCATTTGCTTAAAAGAGATTGAATCGGAGGCGTGTATTGGAGTGCCCTCAGTCCAAGTCAAAACCTACCTTTCCCCCACAATCATTAAAAACACTTGAATAGAAAATGATGAGGCGTAGACTACTTGACAATTTTTTGCCTCAAACACTTCCCGTCCTCGCTGTTTTTTAATGGTAAAAATAAAATTCTGGTATTGTACTTTTTTATTTGTTCCTTTTAATTTATCACTTGAGACAAATCAATGGACAAATTTTAGGGCATAAGGGCATTTAAGGGTGCATGCGGATATAACGTTGTTTTTCGGCAAAAAAACCGTGAAAAACCTCCATTGGAGATTTAAGATAAAGGAATGCAAAAACACTCATAAATCCGGTCGTAAGGTGGATTTTGGACCATATAAGTAAGAAATACCCCTGAAAATCCAATTTTAAGGCTGTTTTTTGTACATAAAAAATGTAAAATTCAGTTTTTTTTGCGGAAAAAAACTGTACATAAAAAACCAAAAATTAGGTCAAAAAATGGTTTTTTGGACATAAAACTTTCGACAGAAAAAAATCCGTTTCTAAGGGTTTTCAACTTTTGACTTCCTTAAAGAAGTTATTGTGATACCCTCCACGTCGGGTTTTTGGGGAAGGGTCTTCCAGACCCCGGAGGGTCAATTCGAATATTGATCTTTACCAATCTCAACTTTGTTTGTGGTTCCGGCCGGCCGTAGTATTTTTTTCCGGAACACTTTACGGCCACAGTTTTCAACCGATTTTCTCACAAATTTCTTTAGCCGGTGAAGAAGAATGCAACGAGGGAGATTTTTGAATTTCGAAAAAATGGCGGAGATATGTCTGTTAAAAATTTTAAAAAATTCGCTGCGGCCGAACCGTTTATCCGATTTTCATCAAATTTTCACTAATTACTCCTTATATTTTTGACAAATTTTAGGTGTAAAAAAATTGCCACTTTTTTGTAGGGAGAAATTTCAGACTTCTTCCCATTACGAGAGGCACATCCCTACGCCAAAGAGCCCATTATTTCTACCTTGACACTTAAAAAAACTTAGAAAAAAGAACTTAGAAAATTAAAAAAAAAAGCGCGAAAAATGGAAAACCCGAAAAAATTTTCAAAATAGAAAAAACTCGGAAAATTTTCGAAAAAAAAAAAAAAATTAAAACTTCCCCCTTCCTTATTCTTCCCCTCCTTTATACTTCCCCCTCATTTATACTTTCCTTCCCTTTGTTATACTTTTTTCCCTTATACTTCCCCCTCTGTTATACTTCTCCTCCCATATACTTCCCCTTCTATATACTTCCACCCCCTTACACTTCCCCCTCCCATATACTTCCCTTTCCTATATTGTTACTTCTGTTCAAGGAAGTTTTCGTTGGAAGCTCTTCAAACAAGTACTTTTTTTCAGAAAAACAAATCAAATGCTCCAAAAAAATCCGGTTTTAAGGTTGTTTCTTTTGAGAAAAACAAATCAAATGTCCCTAAAAATTCGGTTTTAAGGGCGTTAAAAAAAATAAAAAAATAAAAAATAATTAGCATAATTCAAATAGCGGTCAAAATAGGTATTTATGCAAGCCCTATTTTTATCACATAGGACAAATAGTGTCCTTTTCGCTGATTGGTGGATCTACGATATTAAACCAAATGTTGATATGCCATCGACCAACCATAAATTGAACTTCCCTTCTAAATATGACTTCATTTTTTTTTAATTGGCCGTTTTTAGTTTACTACTCGATCAATTCGGCCAGTTAATTAACTTCTAATGCGGACACGTATCACGTGTAAGCTATCACTAATGTAGACCGCTGGGCATTGATATTTCAATAATAATTACTATTCACCACCCTTCAAGGCTTAATAATTAATTTGACACCCGATTGATGTCTACATAAGAGGTCAATTGAATGGCTAATAAAACCTTTCGAACATTCAAGTTCAGTTTATCTCTTGGACAGAGAACATCGTTGTTGTTGAGCTCTGAGGGATTAACGCGTGTTTTTCTATAAAAGAAAAAACTATTTCATTTTATTTTAATTTTCTGCAATAAGTTAAAATTTCTTTTTAAATTTTTTTTTGTTTTTCTGTCATCCCCAAAGGTAGGATTTTTATTTTGGTGGCGGTGTGACCACTCGTCACTGGAGGATCAGTGATGAGTGACCCAAGCGGGGGCCCAGAGGATGGGTCCCCAACCAAGACTGAGAGTCCACCTGTTCCAAAAATAATAAAAACGACAAATTTTGAAGATATATTTGGATATCCAAGCTCGAATGATAATAATTTAAATCCCAAAAAAGGCCACATGAAAATAATCTCGTCACGGACTCATATAATAAAACAATTATCAAGGACAAGACCGAAGTTCAGGCGGAACGGGATCAAAGGAGAATTGAAATTAGGCAATCGTTGTTGTTAAACCGTTTTAACGAAAGGGATAGCGGACCATTCTTCGTTTTCGTGGAGTCATTAGAGCGCAATATTGGCAAAGCCCATACTATGCTTTTTGGCAAATGGCTTCTACAAGACCCTAACTTAAAAAAAGGAGATATCCAAGGGATACGTGTTACAGGGATAAACCGATTGAAAATCACAGCTAAAACTGGAAAAGTTGCGAATTACCTCACCGAGAGTGAAATTTTAAGAAAACATAAGCTATTTGTGTACATCCCGGAATTTTTATTATTTAAAAAAGGAGTAGTTCGGTTTGTAGACACGAGCCTATCAGAAGAGGAAATACTCAAGAATGTAAATTCTGCCATTCCCCCCACATCAGTTGAACGCCTTAGGAAATACGAAAGCCAAAATGATAAAATTAAAATTACAATCCTTCAAACCTGTATTTTCCGATTTCGAGGACAAAATATCCCTGAGTCGCTAAGTATATATGGCAGTTTCTGTCGAGTTCAACCGTACGTTCCCTCAGTGAGACAATGCAACAAATGCCTACGCCTTAACCACTCTGCTGCACAGTGCCGTAGCAAGCAAAGATGCCTTAGATGTGGAGAAGAGCATTTGTTAGTGGATTGCCCGCATAAGGACAAAGAACCCGTGTGTGTACTATGTACCAAAAATCATTTGTCGAACGATAAAAAATGTGAAATTACCTGTCAAAGGTGGAAGAAAATAAGAAAAAAGTTACACAATCCACATATGCATCGATAGTGTCGGCGAATAAATTCGAAATTCTAAACTCATTAAAGGAAAATACACAGGACGATGATAATTTCCCCGCTATAAACCAACAAAAAGGTGCAATACGTAAAAATTAAAGAAAAATTCTAACAAGGACGGAACACCCGTACCATGGTCCAAGAAGGGCCGATTTCTCCACTCCCATGGTCCAAGAAAAAGGAAAAGCACCCACCCGGGTAATCCCTAACAACCCACACGCCACGACACAAGCCGAAAAGTATGTCTCTGAACTAGAAGCATTGAGTAAGAACATCCGCACAAACGAATTCACACCGAAACAGCTCGTTGATGAAATAGGCAGCGTTTTGTACAAACTTGTTCAAGAAAATCAAGAAATCGTAAAATCCCTGTCGGAGGAAAAAATATCCAATTCCGAAAATGACATGGAATATTAACCCCCCCTCGTCCACCATGGTTCAAAATTTAAATTTACCTAGCAATACTAATACTCCCAATAATATAAAAAACCTAAATAATACAAATAAATTAAAAATACTACAACTAAATATAAGATCTATCACATCTAATCGAAATTCACTAGAAGTAATTATAAGGCAAAGAGGCCCCAATATTGTCACACTATCCGAAACTTGGCTCCGAAAGAACCAAGCCATTAAAATTCCCGATTATAACATCGTCCGCGACGACAGAGATGACGGATATGGAGGAGCTGCTATCCTGGTCCACAAAAATACTAAATACCTACCTTTCCCCATTAATAATGACAAAGAAACAGTCCAAATTGTTGCCATAAAAGTAATGGTAGATCCACAACCTGTGGTTATTGGGTCTATTTATGTACAGGATAAGAATAAATTCACGAACGAAGACTGGCATACCATATTAGACCAATTTAAAGACTCCTCTGCCGTGGTTTGTGGGGACTTTAACGCTCACAATAGAGCTTGGGGTTCCTGTAACAACGACAGATCAGGCATCTCTCTTGTGGAATGCTTAAATGATAATGGAATGTGTTTTTCCAACGATGGAAGCCCCACTCTTAAACGATTACCGGGGAGGAATCCTTCAGCCTTAGATCTAACTATTTCAACCGCGGATTTGACTCCATCAATAAATTGGTATGTCATCAAAGAAAACCTTGGATCAGATCACCTCCCGATATGGGTCACCATCCAATTAACCCGAACCCATGTAAACCTCAAGGCGAATGTCAACAAAAAATGGAAAATCAAACAAGCTGATTGGGAGAAATACGCGGAGGAGGTGGAAAAGGCGATCTTAAACAACCCCCCTGACAATTACCAGGGTCTAATAGATGCTATAAATATAGGTGCCGAAAAAAGTATTCCCATTCTTAGGCCTAACACCTCGACTCCTTCAACTAATAAATACCCTAAATACTGGTGGGATGAGACATGCAAATTAATCTGGGATCAAAAACAAATGGCTTACCGAAAATACAATAGAGACCCCTCCCTAGAAAATTTAATTTTGGCTCAAAAACTGTCGGCGGATGCTAAAAGACACTTCAAGGACAAAAAAAGGAAAAGCTGGCGGAGTTTTTGCGAATCCTTGAATAAAGAAGCTAGCATAAGCTGGATATGGTCTAAAATCAAAAAGCTCAAAGGATTAGAGACACACCAAGAATATAAAAGCCGTCAGTGCATGGAAGAGTTTCTGCTTAACCTTGCTCCCCCCACGGCTCCAGAAAACATCGATGTGGACTGTATATTTGACGAAGATCCGCTACCAGAAGACTCGCAGATGGCTAGCGAACCATTCTCACTACAGGAGCTTGAATATGCAATACCTAAATCGGAAAACACAGCCCCGGGTATAGATGGATTACCATACCCCATGCTACGAAAGCTACCGTTGAATGCTAAGAAGATTCTCCTGAAAGTACTTAATGAAGTATGGCTCCTAGGAAAGACAATAAATGAGTGGTCGGAACACAAAATCCATCCAATTAAAAAACCGGGGAAACCCCCCGATTGCCCTCAATCGTACCGCCCAATAGCCCTAACTCCAAGCATATCCAAAATTTTCGAGAGGATGATCAAATTGAGACTGGAATGGTGGCTGGAAAAGCGAAACCTTCTCCCAGATTTTCAGCATGGGTTCAGGAGGAATCATAGCACATGTGACAACCTCTCAACTTTCGTTACTGATTGCCAGCTCAGTTTTAAACAGAACAAACACACACTAGCCCTATTTTTTGATATCTCGAATGCTTATAATTGCGTTAATATCAATATCCTAAAAAACATAATGGTAGAACTCAAAATTCCAGCGACGATAATTCGGACAGCGATCAATTTGGTTAAATGTAGGAAACTTTACTTAGAAGTGGAAGATTATGGAATTCCCGCAAGAGAAGTCTCTGTTGGCCTTCCACAGGGTGCTGTCCTAAGCCCAATCCTTTTTTCGATCTATACAGCTTCACTAAAAAATATTGCGAGCGATAATATTAAAATTTCACAATTTGCGGACGACATAGCAATGTATACTAAAGGAAACACGATTGAGCAAAGCAGAACTCATTTAAGGGCAGCAACTAAAAAATTCAGTGAGTGGAATAATCAACTGGGCTTCACTTTATCAGAAGAAAAAAGCTCTGCCATGATCTTCTCTAGAAAATATAAAGTCAACGTTCCCCCAGTAATAGACACAGGTACATACAAAATTAAAACCACTCCTATTTCCAAGTTTTTGGGTATATTAATTGATCGAAAACTCTTATGGAAACCCCACTTAGAATATGTCGTCGCAAATTGTGAAAAAGCGCTCAACATCTTAAGAAGTATCGCTAAGGTAAAATACGGAGCACACCCAAGCACTTGTCTCATGGTCTATCGGGCCCTTATAGAATCAAGATTAGACTATGGTTCCATGATTTTTGGAGATGCCGCAAAAACGAATTTAGAAAAACTAAATAGAGTCCAATATAAAGCGCTTCGTTGCTGTTTGGGAGCAATGATGTCTACCCCGACCAACGCCCTGGGAGTAGAAGCAGGCATCCCACCGTTGACACTGAGACGAAATATAATGACGGAAAAATTCATCGTCAAAAGAATCAAAGACGAAACCCATCCGGTAATTAACTCGCTAAAACAATTAGCCCCGTATTTCTCACCACAAAATCAAAATACTAGGAATCAGTCACTACTAGTAAAATCCTATATGAACGTTAAAACTTTTATAATGGGAAAGGAAATATCATCATTCACTGGAAATATTGCCCCATGGAAAATCCTAGAATGTCCGGCAAAGATAATTACCAAGTTGGAGGACACCTCCGGAACACCCGAACTGGTTAAGGGGAGCTGGGAAGCGGGTAGTAGCCCACTTGCGTATACTTTATACACGGACGGATCCAAATCCGATAACGGGGTTGGGGCAGCAGTGGCTGACACCTCCGGATCGATAAAGAAAAAGATAAAACTCGCCAAGGTCTGTTCAATCTATACAGCAGAAGCAAAGGCCATATTTGAAGCGGTTAAAGTAGCAGGCGTGAACAGCTCAAGTAACATAGTGATCAGGTCAGATAGCCTCAGTGTACTAACGGCACTTGACTCACTGGGAGTCCCACGAGACCCAGAAATTAGAAAGATCAAGGAGACCATTCTTGAGACACATAAGAAAAACAAAAAAATATGGTTAATGTGGGTCAAAGGACATAGTAACAATAAGTACAACGACGAGGTGGATAAATTGGCAAAGGAGGCAGCAATAGATGGGATAGTGGCCTCAGGAGTCACGATTCCTGACCTGGGGGCCCACATCAGGGCCTACTATAGACGTAAATGGCAGGAGGAATACAACAGATCTAGCCAGGCAAAAGGGAAATATTATGCTAGTATTCAACCGCAGATATCACCGCCATGGTTCCGAGAATTTAAGCAGACCAGGAAGAATTTAATCAAAATAACACGGTTGAGGCTCGGGCACAACTGCCTATTAGCTCATTTACACCGAATAGGAGTAAGTGACAGCCCCATATGTCAATGCGACAATACATCCACGGGGGATGCCAACCATGCCATCCTGGCATGCCCCCTGTATGAAGATGGTCGAGGAAGAATGTTGGAGGTATTGGTAAAGGAGGGGGTCCCGCTCCCAACAACCACTGCCTTGATTTTGAGGGAGGCGAGAAGAGTAGAGATACTGGAACCGCTAATTCAGTATATAGCGCTGAATAATATAAGCATATAATTCAAACACCCATGGCTAATGGGGAAACCCAAAGCCAAAAAAAAAAAAAAAAAAAAAAAAAAAAAAAAAAAAAAAAAAACATTCAAGTTTTCTTTTTTCCCTTCATAAATTGTGGCTTAGAGGAGAATTAAGAAAACTTTTGGGTTTAGAAGGAATTTAATATTGAAGAAAATGTTCGGACAAACATAATCTTCATGTATAGGTGATCCCTTGGTTCGGGGAGAAGGAGAAAAAATCTTTATTGTGTTTGCCCTCGCGACACATAAGAACTATGAATTTCATATGAGCTGTGGTTTTTCGAAAGTGGGCCGAGAAGAGGATGGCGTTGTAATCATTTCTATAAACATTGCCTTGGAGAGGGGTGGAAAAAAACCTACCCTCAGGGCACACACGATTCAATACAATATGCATATGTAGATTTTCTTTCCTAAGGGAAGGGAACTGGATGTAAAGAGCTTTCCTGTATGAGTGATAGCATTGGCGAATTTAACTCTTTCATCTGGTTCCGCACCCGGACATCTCCCTCGCGTATTTTTCATACCCACAACTCGGCTTTATAATTTTTTTTCATACAATTCAAATCTTATTCTCCATCTCTAAATTTTTCCTATTGATAATGGGGCCTAAAAGTTTGATTTTCCTTCCCGGTAAAATAAAAATAACAAAATGAATGTTAACCAAGCCTGAAAAATCCCTCGATTTACCCTTATTATGTCGTCGGAACGGCTAGACGAAAGCCAATAAATTTAAAAGACGTAGGTGAGTTCCAGAAGTTTTCCTCGGAATTCGATCGTGAAACACCTTTTTCTTACGGCGTTTTTGCCCATTAAATTTCGTTTTAAGCAGTTTTTAAGGTTTTGGTTATCTCTTTCTACCTAAAAAAACCCTTTTGTCCGGATTTTTTTAGAGCTTCCCTTCGTTTCATTCCCGAAAAAACTCCTTTAATAGAATTTTTTCTCGTTTTTTTGGCCAACAAACCAGATTTTTTTCTTCCCTACTGAGGAATTTTCTCGGTTTTCGACCAAGGGAAACCTTTTCAACCTTATTTTAAGTATTAATAGACATTATTCTCGTTTTTTGGTAAGAAAACTAATTTTTTTCTCCCCTAACTTAGGCATTTTTCTCGGTTTTCGACCCAGGGAAACCCTTTTAACCTTATTTTCAATATTAATAGACATTTTTCTCGTTTTTTGGTCAAGAAAACTGATTTTTTTCCTCCCCTAAATTAGGCATTTTTCTCAGTTTTTGACCAAGGAAACCTTTTTAACCTTATTTTAAGAGTTTATCTTGGTTTTTCGGCCAAAAAGCAACCTTTTTCTCTACTTTTAAAACCTTTTTCTCGGTTTTTTTTTCCTTCGAAGTTCGATCCTGAAAGTTATGAGAGAATTGTTGAAACGTCAAACTGCGAGGTGTTAATCCGATAGGGATACCAAACCTGCACCCATTGCCGTCTCCAATGTAAACTTAACTACTTGATCATACAACATCCAATCAGTCTCAAATTATCCCTTTGTTTGCTGATTCATTAACGATACGCCATCCTGATTGTTCAGATTTAAGGTGCTTATAACTAAAAATATTTTTGTTTGTATAACAAAATAAGTTATAATTTTAATTATTCAATGTTGAGTCGAATTAAATAACTAAAAACAATAAATAGAAAATGTTTAACTCATTTGAAAAGATAATAAACGAAAACGTAATTTCCATTGGCTAAAACAACAAAACGTTTTGCCTTTATGTAAACATAAAGAAAGACGTGGAAAAGGAGAAATTGAAGCGTTTCTATGATAATATTGTACAATAAGTTAGAACAGGTTGTATTGGATCGGGTTGTGAATTGGCCGAAAGGGTTAATTAGGGATGGAGAGGTAAGAGAGAGAGTTTATCAAGAAAAACAAATATCTCAACTCGAAGTCAACAATCTGGTTTTCAGGCCACAAAATCACATTGAATACTTTCATAAATAGTTCGGGGGGTAAAAAAGCTTTTAAGCCTGGAGGATTGAGCCATATAATTATACGTAAATAATCTCCTCCTTATCCTTCCTAATTGAGAGTATCCCAAAGAGCCCCCCCACTCTAAATGACCTCCTTCTAGAAGCCTCCCTCGTAACCTTAGTAGGAAACGTTTATTTCCTTCCCTGTTCTATACCTTTACCTACTCGAGGAGCTTATCTTCATTTCTCCCAGACGTTTTCCTCCCAGCCAAATGTTCATGCCCTTCTAAGGGTCAAACCTTGGCAATAACAGAACCTCTTTTCATGTTTTATTTACGCCAGAGGTTTTTTTTTTCTCTCTCTTTCTTTTTGGTTTATGGATCTTAAAACTGAAAATCAATTTAAAAGCAAAGGATGGAAATGAAAATGGTAGTTAACTCCCTCTAGGGAGCAACAGCGTAGTTTTTTCTGTGAATGAAAAGTGTTTTTAGGAGACGCTCATCCTCCACTTGGGAGGCAAATTTCATCAAAAATTATGTTTATCGGCAACATAACCCAGGAAAAAAGAAAAGTACTACGAAAACTTATCAAAAAGAGCATTTTCTCGTCCGAAAAACCTCAAAATATCTGTTCAAAACCTTTTTGGCCAAAAAGTATAGGAACACGCCCGAGAAATTTGTTTTAAGGGGTTTCTCGGTCGAGAAAGGATGGGAAGCTCAAAAAAATAGGGGAAAAAGGCTTTTCTAAGGTATGGCAGAGGTAAGCAAAACCTGTAAATCTGAGAAAAAGGAGCGAGAGAAAAGGGAACTTCTGGAACGATTTTACGGATTTTTATTATTGTTTTTATTCTCATCCATTTAGTTAAAAAGAATGTTTTTAGTTTCTTAACCTGGAGAAACTCCAAAATATCTGCCTAAGTTAGGGGAGAAAAAAAAATCAGGTTTCTTGGCCAAAAAAACGAGAAAAATGCCTATTACCTACATAATACTGAAAATAAGGTTAACAGGGTTTCCCTTGGTCGAAAACCGAGAAAAATGCCTAAGTTAGGTGAGAAAAAAATCAGTTTCTTGGCCAAAAATACGAGAAAAATGTCTATTACATAATACTAAAAAGATGGGTCCATCAATTCGGTTTTCGGCGTAACGCTTCCTCCTTCGGATTGAAAAGCTTGGAGTTTTTTAAACCTTTTTAAACCATTAGAAATTTTTCTTCCTCGCTTTTTGAAAAATCCTTTTTCTCAATTAAAAATAAATTGCCAAGATACAGGAAGGGATAAGCGGCTGGGATTAGTATGATATTTTTCTCCCTTATATATTTTAGTTCTCCAATAAAAAAAATTCCCTCCTTTTTTTTTACCCTCTCTATTTTTTATTGAATGCATCCTCATTTTTTATTTATTGAAAAATATGGACGAGCTTAAATGGATAAAACGGGGAGAAGCTGGACTGGAGAGGGAAGAAAGGGAGTGAAAATAAAGACCTAATCTGAAAATTTATTACCCCATTAATTAACCTAAGGTATAAATAAAAAAACACTGATTTACTTTTGCCTTTTTTACCCCCTCTCCTTTTTATAAACTATGAAATATTAAATTTCATGTTTAGCACGACGTAAATTACATTTTAGAAGGGGAGAAATAAATAAACAAGATAATATTAGACTGGACTCTGCTTTTATTTAAATTAAATTGTTACATTACCTTATTATTGTTGTGCAGGATAACAGAAATGTGTCTCTTAAATAAATTAAGCTTTAAAATTGGATAATTTTTTGCGCTAACGTTTTTAACAGAGAGGTTACATGCAAATTTTGTTTTTTATTGGGGCATTAAAAATAGTTTTCGCGTTAAAAAAAATGGGGGGGGGGGGGTCATTGTGCGCTTTTAAGCCCTCGGCGATAACCCTGGACGGGGGTTGACTTGAGTTTTGTGTCAGCGGGGTTTCAAACTGTCGTCCCCACAAGAGGATAATATATAGGTATATAGACTCAACGGCCGGCGAGGCTCATTTTTCTATAGATGGCTGTGTTGGGTGACTCGAACCGGACCATCAATATACCGAGCTCTGATTGATGATGACTTCATACAGGTTAATAAAGAGAGGCTAAGGGAGCTCACTGACATATCTAGATTCAATATTCGCCTCTCTCTCTTTCTCACATCTACCCCCATCATCACTCTTTCTTATTCAACCATTTTCATATCACAAATCCTTTATATTTCAGTCAAAAAAGGAATTTTATTAAAAAAAATATATGTTCGAGATATCAACGTATAACAAATAAGGTTTATTTGATCGTTTTTCGTAGTTCAGCACCTGAATTGCCCTACTACTGCTTTCTATGCTTTATGGGTGTCGCAGCCCTTTTGTAGAATTAGTCTTTTTGCTAAAAGGCTGGCTATTTTGTGGAATAAAACGTTGAATGTCAAAACGACTGGTCGATTTCCGCCCTTTTGTAAAAAGGCTGGATGTGCTTAGCCTTTTTCCTAAAATATTTTAATTTTACAAGGAGGCTAATAGCGGCTCGCCGTGTTGTAAAACGTCTGACGACTCCTCGCCTTTTGTAAAAAGGCCGTTTGTTATTATTGTGGAAGTCTTCCCGCTTTCAGGATAAGTGATAAGTGATTACTGATAACACGGCTAACCTCCCTCCCTATTTCGATCCCTATTCGCTAGTTTAAAGCGCCAATCATTGAGTCGCATTTTGAGTACTGCAGTAGTACTACCCCCTCGAGGTATCCAACGAGCGCATCCTCGCGAGAGGAAAAAAATTAACCCCCTAGAAGTATCTACCAGTCCTTTTGTCATTCAACGTTTATTCCACAAAACGGCGGCGTAGCCTTTTCGCAAAAAGGCTAATTCTACAAGAGGGCTGCGACATTGGCAAACAAACAAGTTTCTTTCGCTCGTTTTTCTTGGATTTTTCGGCCAAGAGATCAAAATTTAACAAATTTTTAATTTCACAACGAAAAACCCTCTTTAGGATTTTCTTGGGGTTATTATGCCTCAAAACATCTTTTTTTTTTTAAACATTTCTGAATCTATTAAGTGTCCTTTAAACCAATTCTCTTTTTCTTTAAAGTTTTGCTCCAATTTTGCCAGAAAAATGTTGGTTTTTAATAATTTTTCTTTTTACTTTAATACATTTATCTATTTAAATACTAACGTTTTTTTTAAAAAGTAAAAAATCAGAAAAACGTCAATTTTTTAGTAATAATTTTATTTTAACGATTAAATTAAAAAAATTCGGTAAAACGAGTTTGTACCTATTTGAATTTTTGAGTGTTTACTAAAGCTAAAAGCTAAAAACGTTTTTTCCTAACCACAGTCATTTTTTGTAAATTGGGAGCAAATTCAGAGAGTTTCAGGGAATCGTAATTTGCCCTTCCCGCATCCGACTCTCTCAAGGTCATACGACTCGAGCCTCGAGTCCAAATCGTCACGTATACGTTAACGACTCACTTCCCGACTCCCAGTAAACGTAAGGTTATATTTTACGAAGGTTATTTTGTTATCTAGTCTAGTTTCAAGTTCAGAAATCAACTAGTTTCTCAACAGATTGGCTAAAATCGAAGAAGGAAATTTAAATTAAAGGAAACTATATACCCACGCTAAGTGAAAATTGGCGGGAACGTTTTGGGGATAGGTAATTTCTATGTGCTGTTATAGTTAATCAGAAAAACCATGTTTCGATTCATGAATTTGCTCTAGTGAGAACATTGTGAACTAACTGAGTCGGAACGACTCCCTCAAACTGGGCTATAAAGCCTCTACGAGGAGACCTTTCCCGTTTTGTGAGTCGTATACGGGAAGGGCAAATTACGATTCCCTGAAACTCTCTAACTTGATTAAATTACGGTTTTTAGCTTCGCTAAGTTCTAATAATTTTTTTTCTCGATTGCAGCACAATAAAAAAAATTATAAGTTTTCTCTCGAAATTGGAGCAAAACTTCAAAGAAAAAACGCCGACGTATTAAGTGGTGTAAAGGACCCTTAAATAAATATTGGTGAAAGATTTCCTTTTCTCTAGAGGAATATTGAAAATTGAAGCATTTTTTTGGAAAACCCTAGGGGGGCCGCAAATTCTACATCGTCATTTTTCACTTCAATCTCTCTAATACTCGCCTTCAAATGGATTAAAATGGAAGCAAATATAAAGTTTTGGATATTTTTTTTTTTTAAAACTGCACTCTGGATATCGGTTCTATAAAAAGAGGTGAAGAAGAGATAAAGAAGTAATGACCTTAGAAACTGAAACTTTTCCATGATTCTCTGCCCTGACTACTCTAATTCCTGTTAAAACGTTTCAGGTATCCTCAGACCTTTGTAGAAGCCAAGCACGTTCTTCGATGGACCTAAATACTTTTTCTCTTCCGACTTTTCAATTGGTTTTTTTTTTCCCCTCAGTCGGCTTTAGTGCAAAACGCGTAAAGCTAGTGATTAATAAAAATAAAAGGGATTTTCGATTTTGTCAGAGAAGTGAAAAAAACGGGACCTTTGGAAATGTAATATTTCCATATCATATTCGTCTGCAATTGACAACGACATACACAGTAGATGAAAATAGGGCCGGGCAATTAATATTTTTTTCTCTCTCTCTCCTCCCCCCACTTTTTCTGTTCCCTTTCCATTCTTGTGACGTGACCTGTGTTTCCTATTGTCTGGGATATCGTCGAACGTGCGTTCTTTTTTCCGGAAGAAAGGATTCAGGGTTCGTTATCGAAAGTCCAGATGATCTTGAAACGTCAATTAGACTCGGAAATGGGGAAAACCAAGTTTTCATACTCGGATTATCCACGCCCTCAAACTTAATGGACATATTTTTTTTAAAACAATAATTAAATCTCACTCTTTAATGATTTTATGTATAATTAATTCTGGGACAATTCGATTATGTCACTTGCATAATCGAACGCTGAATAAGGTCAATTATGTGTTAATTATATTGCGGATGTGTCTTTCATACATAAATTTTTTCTCTTGTTTTTGCAGATTTATGTTCGTTGTAAAACTGCTATCTAAGTACCTTATCCTTTACCCTCCTTCCATCGCCATCAAACCTGCGGTTTTCTCTTAATATTTAACAAGTTGTTGAAATTTTCACATCCTCACAGAGTATCATGTTAGCGTTGAAATAGGCTCATGATTTTTTAACACTTTTATCTATGATTTTTTAATCAAAAATTTTGTTTTTTCCAGGACTTTTGTCTCGTCGCCAATCGAAAGGCATGCCGTTCTTATTCGAAGATTTTAACATGGGTAAGTGTAACATTCCACACTAATTTGGTCTTGCTATCGCCTTAGTTTTAGCGGAGTGAAACTTCTGTATGAAGTTCCTCGGAAAGGAGCGGTGAGTGGGAAAGGGAGGAACTTTAACCGAAAGAGTCACCCTTCCTGAAACACTCGCCCTTGACGAAGATTAGGATCCGTGTTACGAAATGGTTATTAATTTTGTTAAAGAAAACTTATTTCGATATTCTCCCTCAACGTTTTTAATTAACAGAATTACATAAGAGATTCCATTTTCAACTCTGACGAAAATATAAGTTTTCTTATATTTTTAAAACTAAAACTTTAACGGAGAAAACCACAAGATTTTGGTTTACAGCGCCATCTCCTGAGTGAAATATTTTCTTATTCGGCGACCTCTTATTCCCCTTAGATGTATTCTCCCGTTAGTTTATTTTAGAAATGAATATATGAATGCATTGCGGCTCCACGGAGCGTAACCGACGCCTGCCGGAACGTTGAATAGAAGTTTAAGGGGAGAGGGTAAAAGGAAAGGGGAATCCGATATGCCCCATTTGCCCTCAAGAAGTCCAGATTGTTTGTCCAACTGATCTCTCCCGAAGGAACTTCTTTTTTTCCCGCTCGTATCGTTTCGAATTCCAAACCGCAAGACCTAAAAAACCACATTTCAAATTCACCATGAAATTCATGAAGGTTATAAAAAAACTTTATTGTTTAAAAATAAAATTTTTATTGTTCATATTTTGTGTTTCCAAAAAGTTTAAAATAATTTTAAGATGAAAAAAATTACCTTCTATTCATCCTTTGTAGGCTCCCAGATATTGAAATCCAACTAGTTTTAGGTTCTTAATTAAAAAAATATAGCGAATGCATCAATTGAATGATTTGTATAGAAAACATTGAATTGATATCTTTTTGGAGAATTTTTTATTTTAGAAACAAGTCCCTTTACTGGCAAAGTTTCTACCTTTAACTCTTTTTTTCTTTCTTTTTATCATTCTAGGTTTGTATAGTTTAGTTTTGACATAATCCTTTTCCGAACTAGGTTGAAAAGGGGTTTCCCGAAGTGATTAAACCCGACGCTTTTCCACTTCTTCTATTCTTTTGAAAACCGTGTAGAAAGTTGACCCTTCCCTCTCTCCTCCAAAAAACAATTGAATTAAGGAAAAAGTTCTCAATGGTCCCCCCCTTTTAATTATCCGACGGAGGCTTATCAGATTTTCCGTTTATTCAACAAAACCCTCATATTTTATAATCTTTGTCAATTTTATTTAACGATTTTAATTAAAAATTAATTTAGTTCTTTTTTTGTATTAATATCAGGATTCAAAAAGATCCTTTTGTGTTGCTTTTTCCACCTCACGGACTAAAATTGGTGACTAAGATGAACGCAGCCGGAAAATCAAACGGAAAGTAAATTTAATTAATTTTACTCCTCTGCCGTTTAGAAGCTAATGCCTGTTGTTTATGCGCCGGCATTTACTTTTCTACAATTGAATTCCTTTTATTGCACGTGTATCATTTTTACCTACCTTCACGTCGAGTTTTCATGTCTCAAATTCATAAAACTGGGCGGAATTTTTTCAAAATAAAGTTACAAAAAATAAAACTTATTTAAAAAAAAAGGGTATGATCACGCCTTTTTTCAACTTCCCAGTCTTCTAAGGGACTGTTATACCAATTAATACGACGGCGTTTTTTCTTTGAATTTGTTTCAATTTTACGAGAAAACTGTTGGTTTTCAATTTTTTTTCTTTTTGATTGTGCTGCAATATTTGAGAAACAATCAGTACTAAACGAAGCTAAAAAAACGTAGTTTTATCAAGACATAAACCACCGATAAACTGCAGTTTAACTACATAAACCACAGTTTAACTACACAAACCACAGTTAAACCGCATGAGCCACAGTTAAACAACAGTTTAACCACATAAACCACAGTTAAACAACAGTTTAACTACATAAACCACAGTTAACCACAGTTTAACAACATAAACCACCGTAAACTGCAGTTTACATACATAAACCACAGTTTAACTACACAAACCAGATAAACCACAGTTAAACCGCATGAGCCACAGTTAAACAACAGTTTAACCACATAAACCACAGTTAAACAACAGTTTAACTACATAAACCACAGTTAGACCACAGTTTAACAACATAAACCACCGGTAAACTGCAGTTTACATACATAAACCACAGTTTAACTACACAAACCAGATAAACCACAGTTAACTGCATAAGCCACAGTTAAACAACAGTTTAACTACATAAACCACAGTTAAACAACAGTTTAACTACATAAACCACAGTTAGACCACAGTTTAACAACATAAACCACCGGTAAACTGCAGTTTAACTACATAAACCACAGTTTAACTACACAAACCACAGATAAACTTCAGTTAAACCGCATAAGCCACGTTAAACTACAGTTTAACTTCATAAACCCCAGTTTAACTACACAAACTACAGCTAAACTACAGTTAAACTGCATAAGCCACAGTTAAATAACAGTTTAACTACATAAACCACAGTTAAACTACAGTTTAACTACATAAACCACAGATAAACTACAGTTAAACATTCATAAATTTAAATACAATGTTGTTTTATCAAATTATTATATTATAATCTTAAAAATTACTATTCAAAAATTTAGTTGCAGAAATACATTTTTTTGACGTTCAATACTTTTATGTCTTTTGAAAAAAATTTTTGCATTTGAGTAGATAAGTGTATTCTAAAGCCGAAACAAAAAGAATAAAAAAAATTAACTAACCAACAGTTTTCTCGCAAATTGGAGCCAAAATAAGTGATATAACGGACCCTTAAGTATTCAATAAATCGTCGCGTTAGTTCTAATACCGGACAAGCCATTTTTCCAAGGTTTTCAGGAGAGCCAAAATACGGATTAGTTTCTCATTGGAATCAATGCATCACCTGTTGGCTAAATCGTGAACTACGCGTTTTCTGTTGGCAATAGGGTTAAACTACCAACGGAATTCGATTCTCCACAAAATTTACCATCAGAAACAATGCCTAACTCAAAATTGATAAAAAATGACTTATCCGGTGTTAGAACTAACTCGACGAAATATTAAATTTACAACCACCGTTGAAAAAGCGAAAAAAAAAAAAACAAT
The DNA here is from genome assembly GCA_014119065.1 of Orius insidiosus. Taxonomy (NCBI): domain Eukaryota; kingdom Metazoa; phylum Arthropoda; class Insecta; order Hemiptera; family Anthocoridae; genus Orius; species Orius insidiosus. The sequence goes on from JACGAQ010001664.1 coordinate 48,083, forward strand.
TTAACTTGAACCTTTTAGTCTCTACGGCAGTTCAAAGAAAAACCACTGGGATCCCTTAATTTTATTGATTTTTAATTGGCCAGGGATAAGAAAAAAATATTATGAAAACCTACAAAGAAAAGAACGATTGCAGTTCCAGCAGCGATGGCTTAATGTTTTCCCCCTCTCAAGCAAAGCTCTTTTCGGCAATAGATTTTTAAAATTTCATAAAAAATTGGGTTTTTTCGTTATAAAGCAAAGGATGTGAACTTTAGAAACAATGGAAGCGTAATAACTTTTATTAAATAAATTTACAATATTCATCATTTTATAAGAGGGTTTTTGACTCCTCATACATAATCGCTCTCTTGTGCTTGTAGACTTAGGACCTTTTCTCTCTCGCGTCTTGATTGTGGGCATTATTCATTACGACGCTCTTTATCAGATAACAGATTCCTCGGTTGTTTATTTCCTCATGAAAATGATACAAAGGGATGTGGAGAAAAAGCGAAATTTTTTTTTCGGTCTTGAGTGAGAAATGAGAGGTGTGGAAGTAAAAGGCAAATGTCAGCATAGTTTAACAAGACAATTGCCCGAGTTAAATCTCTGAGGTCGCTTTCTCTCATTTGAAAAGGTGTCTACCCTTTTGAAAATCTTTTAAATGAGGAGGGTTTCATTTAGGGAAAGGGTCAAAAAGTGGGGTGAGTTTGACCCGGCCACCCCCGCACCTCCGGACAACAAAGGCCCCTCAGCAATATGTCGCTCTCTGGACCGCAATTAGCTTCGGGTATGAATAAAACATCGGCAACTTCTACAAACCAGCGAATACATTATTGGGGAGCGTTGGGCCAGAAGAGGAGGAAGGAAGTTGAGGGCGGACAAGATTCGTCCAATCGCGACCTAATGAACTGTTCTAAAAGGGGGTAAATGAACGTCAAACTTCAATCCAAAACTTCAACAGCGTCATCGAATTAAAATATGGACATCAACATCTTTAACCGGTATCAGAAGTGGGATAATAATGAGAAAATGTCCAAATATATGATTGAAGAGATTTTATTTTTTAATGGATTTTTATAGAAATATTTAGAGGCCGACTAAGTTTATCTCTTTCCGCTCCGATTAAGGGATGGGATTTACTGGGGTACTTGTTACGAACAATACGGCTCGAACGGAATTCCCGCGGATCGCCCTCATTATCTTCGAAACGTCGATCGACATGTGATTTTGAATATATAAAAAAAAAAACGCATTAAATCTAATCAACGTATTTCTTTAAAAGGGAAAACTTCATAATATCACGTGTCGTTTAGTTAATTAATGTCGGTAGCTTTTCGAGAGGCTAAGTGCGACCGGCCATTACAGGGGCCGATCCGGGGCCACCGCAACAACATTAACATTGCAACTTTACCCAAGTACTTTCCAGTAAGGAAGTAACAATAATATTCCTTTTAAATTACATCTTTTAAACATATATTTTTAAACAACCCTAGGGTCTTTAAAAAAACCTCCCGTACTCATTAAAAGCATGAAAAAAGCGTAAAAATTTCGTTGAAACCCGTAATTTTTTTCCCAGAATCAATCAGAAGATGGAGGAAAATGCCTAAAAATTAGTTTATCTGCTGAAAAACAGCGGAAAACGGCTAAAAAATTCGAAAATTTGGAAGAAAGATAGCGGAAAACGCCCCAAAATTTAGAAAATCACTCAATAGATTGTGAAAAATGTCCAAAAACCCGGTAAAAAAATTTGTTTATAGCCAAATCGGTCGTATTCTAGGAAAAAAAGTGAAATTAGATTTTTTGAGCCGAAAAACTGAAAAAAAAATGCCTAATTGAGGAGAGCTAAATGATAAATTATGGCTTAAAATAGAGGAAAGCAGTTCAGTTTTCATAAACTTCATTTTGAGAGCAAATTGAAAATTTGAACATGAATCGGACTTAATCGAGTAAACTTTTCCTTTTGGGTTGAATCCGGACAAATTCATAAACAAGTAGAAACATTTTGACCCCTCTCGGCGAAACCCCTCGTGCGGGCGAAATATATTAGAGAAGAACCTTTCTGGGGTGGATTCAATAGAAATGTGCGGTTGCCTGAACGGTCGAGAAAACTGAAGCAAGTCTAAAATTTAAAAAGCTGAATAGCCAAATATTAAAAAAAAAAAACCAATTATATCGTACCTATTCTTTAGGAGAATTAAATGATTCCTCTAAATTCATTTCAAATTTTTCCCTTCAAATAAAATTATTGCCATTTCCTCAACGGATGGCTTAAGACCTCGTCATTTTGATTGGTTTTTACTTAGGATCTTGAATTTCTCTGTTTCTACAATAAATAACAAATAAATAAAGACCAAGAACGGATCCCTGTGGACCTCCAGAAACGCTCCCGCGATTTTCTTCAAATCGGCATCTGCAGATCATTATTATTATTTTTATCATTATTATTATTTTATTATTGTTATTATTATCATTATTATTAAATCATTATTATTTTTTATTTATTATTTATTTGGAGTTATGGATAAATCTAGCAAGAATTTTTTGAATTTTTTTATTGTTACGCCGACGTTACGTTTCGTAAATTTCAAATTGTTCTTCATTTTTTAAAATTTTATTTGACTTGGTAACTTCAATTAATTTTATGGTAAACGGTTTAGATCATCACAGTTCGTTATTTTTATCACTTTTTAAAAAAAAATTTGTTAATGGTTTAATTATTTAATTAAACCAATTATATTAACAAAAATTATATTAATTAAATATTTATTATTATTGTAATCGGGTTGTTGTTGCCACAAAGCAAGGACATTTTTTTGGATCCTAGGAATTTTGTGCTAAGCTTTTCTGCGAACTGAATTCGATTTAAGTACATAATCCGAGTTCCACGTAAGGAAAACAGATCAAAAATCCCCTTCAAACTAAAAAAATGACATAATCTATGTTAGGGAGCAAAGATAGCATAATTATAAAGCGAGAAAAATGATAAATCAGAAATCATTTTCTGTTTTTGTGGTAGGAAACGTGAAAAAGCGTTTGCTTTTTAACTGTTAATCGTGTGGGCGCGGAGCGGTTTCGGGGGGGCCTTAAGCTCTACTTTGTTGATACCCGGGCATGAATCAAAACGCCCCGGCCGGACGTCCCAAGTTCGAAATCCGCTTAGGATTTCTCCATTCAATCGGACCCCAACGGTATCTATTAAAATTAAATGCGAAATATGACGACTTTTCCCTCCGTTTTTAGAGATTATAGGGGACAAAAATTGTGGAATAAATCGGCAACTGTTTAACATACATTCTTGACTAGACATTCTCGGTAATTAGTTTTGAAAGTTACTATCTGAAAAGTTGATACGTAATGGCTACTACGGGTTAATACTACTGGGGCGAAGAGGGTAGTTTCATCTGAATGCAAACTTGTCTGAATCCAGCTTAGTGACTTAACATATTACACGTTATATTCGTCCTAACTTCAAAAATACGTAATGACCTTTTCTTTTAATTTAAAAATATCTTAAAAAACACGTTTTTAGTACAAATGGTCTGATAATATTATATCAGAAAGGTGGTTATTAACCACTGCCAAGAACATTAACGAACCTCGTCAAATAACGGAACGAGAAGCCTGCGTTTGAAACCTGAATTCTAGCAAATTCTAAATTAATAAAGAGTATACTTTTAACCAAAATCAAAGAAAAAAATTGTAACTAATTTTTTTACCCATTTGATTACTTATACACACAATAAATATCTCCAAATAATTTTTCCTCAGTTAATATACAGAGAAACCCCCTTTTTATCAGATTTTTGGGTTCTACCCATCTTTTGCGACCTAAAAATTCTCTTTTTACCGGATTTTCTGGACTGTGGAAGTTTTTTTTGTCCTAAAAACTACTTTTTGCTTCACTATCAGAAGTTTATCTTGGTTTTATGCCCTAAAAACTTTTTTTTTTTGTCGTTCATCGGTGTCATCGGTCTTTTCGGGGAAAAAAAACCCGTTAAAACCGTATTTTTTTTTTTTAGATTTCTGGGGGTCCAATTTCATGGGTGATAGTTGGCGCCACCAACATAAAATCAGAGCCTGTTGGTCCTTTGGCTCTATTATTAACATTTTGATGGGGATATGAAGGAGCCAAAGGACCAGCAGGCTCTGATTTTATGGCAAAAAGGCTAAAAACTACTTTTTTACTTCACTATCAGAAATTTATCTAGTTTTATGCCCTAAAAACCTTCTTTTTGTCGTTCATCGGTGTCTCAATCTTTTCGGGAAAACAGCCCTTTTAAAACGTATTTTTGGAGATTTCTAGGGGTCCCATTTCTTGGGTGATAGTTGGCGCCACCAACATAAAATCAGAGCATGTTGGTCCTTTGGCTCTATTATTAACATTTTGGCTCTATTACTAACATATTGCTGGAGAATCTGAAGGAGCCAAAGGAACAACAGGATCTGATTTTATGGCTATAAGGCCAAAAAATACTTTTTTACTTCATTATCAGAAGTTTATCTAGGTTTTATGCCCTAAAAACTTTCTCTCTAAAATTAAAACTAAAAACCTTCTTTCTGTCGTTCGTTTGTCTCAATCTTTTGGGAAAAAAAAACCTTTACAACCGTATTTTTTGGAGATTTCCGGGGGTCCAATGTCCAATTTCTTGGGTGATAGTTGGCGCCACCAACCTAAAATCAGAGCCTTTTGGTCCTTTGGCTCTATTATTAACTTTTGGCTCTATTATTAACATTTTGGCTCTATTATTAACATTTTGGTGGGGATCTGAAGGAGCCAAAGGACCAACAAGCTCTGATTTTATGGCTAAAAGGCAAAAAGCTACTTTTTTGCTTCACAATCAGAAGTTTATCTTGGTTTTATGCTCTAAAAACCTTCTTTTTGTCGTTCATCGGTGTCTCAATCTTTTCGGGGAAAAAACCCCTTTAAAATCGTATTTTTTTTAGTTTCCGGGGGTTCCATTTCTTGGGTGATAGTTGGCGCAACATAAATCAGAGCCTGTTGGCCCTTTGGCTCCTTCCCACCAAAATGTCAATAATCTGACGGAATATATTTTTGTTATATTAAAAAATAATTCATCTGATGTGACTTAAAGCCGAAACCGGTCGTGAAATATTTCTGTTTATTGTCTCTCTTCCTCTGATGTATTTTTAAACATTCAAGTGTGTAGAAAACCTAATAATTGATGTAGTTTTAAATTTTTAAAAAGTCTGGTCTTTTATTTTTTCTGAAGAAAATCCTTACAATATTTAATTTTTCGCGTAGTTAAACTTCTTATTGACTAAAATAGGTAGGCTATATATATGATAGGAATTATTACGTTGTGAGAATTCCCGTTGTCTTTAAGGAAGAAATAGCGGATCGTCAGTCTAATACGGTCGGGGTGTAAACCAAAAATAGGCCCAATAAGTAAGCGACGTCTTCGGTTTCTTTTCGGATCCATCAAGGCTACCTGATTTATGGACCCACCTCGCTAAAAATTTTTAACCTTAAACTACTGGTAAAAATTGGATTGTAGTAAATGTATAGGGGGAAAATTGAAATAAATATTAGGGTGGAAAGTACTGGAGATATTCATGGAAAAACGGTTTTGATCCTAAACGACCGAAGACATGTAACCCCTCTATATTTCAATTTCCCAAGCGTTTCCACCAGAACAGACTTTTTTTTCTATTTTCCCCCAATCGTGATACCCATTTCCATTTAAAACAAATTCAGGGATTTAAATATATTTAATCATAAGCAAAAAAAAAGGTTTATTTGGTGAAGTTGAGATGAAATTCGTTTTGATTGGTTTCACGTTGAAGCTGACAAGGCGACCGTTCGGGTAACTACCCCTAACTACCGGCCACAATTAGCAATGCAGGAGCCTCCCATTGCCATTCAACCCTCTTCCGATTCGGACTCAGGGCAAGTTCTAACTTAGTTGGAAGGCCTCCGAGGAATCCCTTCGGTCATGGGCGACAATCATCTCAACTATTTATACCGTCCGTGTCCCGAATAGTTTCCGCGCTCATCCGTGATTTGCAGTTTTGATTTCGAAACGCTTTAAACAATTAGAAGATGAGGTGAATAAGGCTCCCAGTGTGAAGGCTTAGGCCCGTTACAGGATTCCGAATGTTGTTAT
>JACGAQ010001665.1:0-54185 GCA_014119065.1 Orius insidiosus
AGACTTGTTAACGAGAGGGAAAAAAATCTTTTTTTTATTTCGAAATTTTTTATATTTTATTTAAATAATAATTATAATAAGGTCGTTAGATCGATCAAAGGTTCCTTTATAATTAATAGAGGCCCTTTTAGTCCGGAGGGAAATTCGACATTCCAAATTTTCAAAAAGGGTTTCCTTTTCTAATCAGTTCAAGCGGATTTTTTAAAAAGATTTCGCCTAATTGTGCTCGGAGGCTTTTTTTTGAAGTTGAAAAGTTTATCTGTCTGGCGATCATGCGTTTGAGAAAGTTCAAATCGTTTAATTGTGATTTTTGTTCTCTCGTTATTTTTCAAGTTTTTAAAACTGAAGGTCCCTGATTTTTAAACGGTAGATTTTCAATTTTGCGCTTGTATCTCCAATAATAAGCGCTTTTCGATGACCACAAACTTAAAAGATAACGAAATTTCCTACTTAACTTTTAAAACATTGAAATTTGAACAAACAGAATGCCGGTAAAGCTAATTGAAAAGGGGCATTTTTGGCTTTCAGGAGAAATTGAAAATGAGGAGCTTCCAACGAAAACTTCCTTAAAGAGAAGTAACAATATAGGAGGGGAAGTATATGGGAAGGGGAAGTATATGTGAGGGGGAAGAAAAACGGAGGGGGAAGTATAACAGGGGGAAGTATAGGGAACGAAAGTATAACGAAGGGAGGGGAAGATGAGGGGAAGAATAGGTAGGGAAGAATAAGGAAGGGGGAAGTTTTTTTTTCGAAAAATTTTCCGATTTTTTTTTTTTCGAAAATTTTCCGTGTTTTGCTTTTTATTTTTTGAAAAATTTCCGAGTTTTTATTATTTTATTTACAATGCTTACAGCATTTTTTTTTGTGTCAAGGTAGAAATAATGGGTTCTTTGGCCTTGGGATGTGCCTCTCGTAATGGGTAAAAGTATGAAATTGCTCCCTACTAAAAAAAGTAATAATTAAAAAGTGGCAATTTTTTACACCAAAAATTCTTAAAAAATATAAGGAGTAATTGGTGAAATTTGGCAAAAATTGGAACAACGGTTCGGCCGCAGCGAATTTTTTAAAATTTCAAACAGACATATCTCCGCCATTTTTTCGAAATTCAAAAATCTCCCTCGTTGGTTTTTTGTTCACCGACTAAAGAAAATTGGTGAAAATCTAGTGAAAATCTAGTGAAAATCGGTTGAAAATTGTGGCCGTAAAGTGTTCCAGAAAAAAATGCTACGGCCGGACGGCACGGCAGACAAAGTTGAGATCCTTATAGATCCATATTCGAATTTATCCTACAGGGTCTGGAAGACCCCTCCCCAAAAACCCGAAGTGGAGAGTATCACAATAACTTCTACAAGGAAGTTAACTGTAGGCTTTTAGTTTTGCCTCAGGAGGACTAATTATCCCACCGAGACCGTACTGGTCTCATTTTAACGCCAAAAAAAATTTAGAATCTTTTCATTTTGTCTGAATCCGCCGCCTGTACAGTATGAAGAAAAACAATCAATGCTCTAACTGGTGGCAGCGGTGTATAAAACTGCTACTTTTTTTCTCTTTCTCTTTAAAAAAAAATGTATTTTGCAAACAGAAAATTGATCCTGAATGTTTCGCGATAACCTACTTTTCTCGAGCCTCTTTGCTGTTGTATTTTAGCCCGAAGCGCTTCGTCAAGCTCGACCATTTCGTTGTTCAGATAAGGGGTTGAACACTTCCACTCGCTAACGAGACCTTTCCCTATCTACAGTATGGCTGTCAGTCGCCGCTCATTACATGTACACTCCCTTATCGCCATATCTTATCCCGGAATAAAAAGAAAAACTATTGAAAAAACGCAAGGTTTTCGCGTTCATTATTTTAAATATTGAGATTAAGGGGAAAAAAGTTGTTTCTGTTTCTGGGAGCGGAGATTGAGGGTGTATTTATGTTCTTACAACGTGATTACCCTTTCCTCGTACATGAACCCCTGACAAAAGCGTAACTCAGACTCTAAACAATGCAGCCTCGTGCCGGCGTTGAGTACCCTTTCCCCGAGCGTATACCCTTTCTACCTTACAATTTCTACAATATTAAAGGCAATTTTCCCCTCCTGCCTTTCTCGGGTCCCTCCATGGTGCGGGAAAGACCTTAAACTCAACCTAGCACAATGTAAATAACTGATTTAATTCACTTCAAACGTCTCTCTCTTTCGTCTCGGGTGACGTTTTCCACTCCTATCACTTCAATTATTACCGAGAGTTTCACACGTTAATCGTCTCCGAATAAGGGCAGACCTGAAACGCGCATTTTCTCTGATGGATTTAAATAACGAATGGCTAAAAAGTTTAGTAGAAATCAAAACATTTTGCTCACCCTTTCACACTTGTCAAACTTTTTTTTTTAAACTTTTAGGAATTTTTTAATATGACAGTGGAATTGAGAGACTAAGTAAAGCGCTAGTCTAATTTTTGCCCCTCAAAGTAGGGTAATTTAATATTTTTTCATCCCCAATATCAAGTTAAAAAGTACTGATTTGAAGAGCTTTCAACGAGAACTTCCTTAAAGAGAAGTAGCAATATAGGAGGGGGAAGTATAACGGAGGGGAAGTATAACGGAGGGGAAGTATAACGGAGAGGAAGTATAAAGGAGGGGAAGTATGAGATAAAGTAAAAGACTAGTTTAATTCTGACCCCTCAAAGTAGGGTAATTTAATATTTTTTCATCCCCAATATCAAGTTTAAAAAGTACTGATTTGAAGAGCTTTCAACGAGAACTTCCTTAAGAGAAGTAGCAATATAGGAGGGGGAAGTATAACGGAGGGGAAGTATAACGGAGGGGAGTATAACGGAGGGGAAGTATAACGAAGGGGAAGTATAAAGGAGGGGAAGTATGAGATAAAGTAAAAGACTAGTCTAATTCTGACCCCTCAAAGAAGGGTAATTTAATATTTTTTCATTCCCAATATCAAGTTAAAAAAGTACTGGTTGAAGAGCTTACAACGAGAACTTCCTTAAAGAGAAGTAGCAATATAGTAGGGGGAAGTATAACGGAGGGGGAAGTATAAGGGAGGGGAAGTATAACGAAGGGGGGAAGTATAGGTGGAAAGGAAAGTTTTTTTCCTCAAGAATTTTTCAAAAATGATTAATTTTTTTACACCAAAAATTCGTAAAAAATATATGGAGTAAGTGGTGAAAATTTGGTGAAAATCGGAACATCAGTTCGGCCGCAGCGAATTTTTTTAAATTTCAAACAGACATATCTCCGCCATTTTTCGAAATTCAAAATCTCCCTCATTGGTTTTTTGTTTACCGACTTACGAAAATTTGGTGAAAAGCGGTTGAAAAATGTGGCCGTAAAGTGTTTCGGAAAAAAATGCAACGGCTGGCCGGCACCACAGACAAAGTTGAGATCGGTAATGACCGTCCGGTTTTGGAAAACCCCAAAAAACCCGTCGTGGAGGGTATCACAATATAATCTATAAGTGGTGAAAATTTGGTGAAAATCGGAACATCAGTTCGGCAGCTGCGAATTTTTTTTAAATTTCAAACAGACATATCTCCGCCATTTTTTCGAAATTCAAAAATCTCCCTCATTGGTTTTTTGTTTACCGACTTACGAAAATTTGGTGAAAAGCGGTTGAAAAATGTGGCCGTAAGTGTTCGGAAAAAAATTCAACGGCTGGCCGGCACCACAGACAAAGTTGAGATCGGTAATGACCCTCGGTTTCTGGAAAACCCCAAAAACCCGTCGTGGAGGGTATCACAATAACTTCTTTAAGAAAGTTAAAAATCTACCTAAAATAGGGTCCTGGAAGTACAGAAGCCCACATTTTCCCCTACTTTCGAAAATAAAATTGTATTAATATGAGGATTTTGTTTAAAACCCACATCAGAAGTGGGATTTATTTATTGCAACGAAGATTTCGGCTTATAGATTTTGGTTGAAAATTATTAGAGTGAGATTTATCCCACTTCTGATATGGATATCAATTAACGATTTAAAAAAATTACTAGATTCATGTTTAAGTTAAAAATCAAACAAGCATCACATCAGAAGTGGGATTTATCGCAAGATTTTGCGTAATTGTGCGACGGATGAATTTTTTTTCGCGAGTTAAAAAGTTTATCTGTCTGGAAGAGCTTCACGCGTTCGAGATGGGAGAAGTTAAACTTGTTTGATATAAATGAAAGGAAGTGCGAGATAGATAAACGTGTTGAGTTTACTCCGACCGTGACTTCCCGTATTTCATGAATATCTAAGAAAATGATTTCTCGATTCAGTACAACTTGAGTCCCTCATTTTTTTCTTTCTACTTCACCTTTTCAGTGATAAATGTTTCTTTTGTATTTTATGCATGTATGAACGAATAAATGTGATGGGTTAAGGCCCGGGTTCAAGATTTAAGAGTTCCAAGATGCTTTTTAGGGGGAGGAGTAAGAGAAAAGAAAATTATTAAAGCACCGCATTCTTTCAATCTCGACCCATCCACTTTACACATAACGAATTCATGGAAATTTCGTTCAGTAAATGAACATTTTTCATTCTGAAGTTCTACCCCGTTTTTACGCAATTTTTATAATTTTTGGGCTTGGAAAAAACCGACAAGGAGGGTAAAACAGCTTCTTTAAGGAATTAAAAAATGAGAAAAAAAATTGAATGATCGCCTTCTCTCAATCCTTTAAGGAGTTATGATTTTTTTTAATCGTTCTCCGGATTTTTTCTCCCTATTTGGAACCCCATTTTTGCCGATTTTCCGGGCTTTTTAGCTTTCTTTTTGGGGAAAAACCCCAATTTCGTCGAGTATTTCGGCTTTTAGGTAGATTTTTTAACCTTTCCTTCGCCCGAGAAACCCTATTTTGCCGGTGAAATCTTCCCTTCTGCTGAGAACTTCCATTTTTTCGGATTTTCCGGGCTTTTTAGCTTTCTTTTGGCCGAAAAACCCCAATTTCGTAGAATATTTCGGCTTTTAGGAAGATTTTTTAACCTTTCCTTCGCCGAACACCCTATTTTTGCCGTGAAATCTTCCCTTCTGCTGAGAACTTCCATTTTTCCGATTTTCCGGGCTTTTTAGCTTTCTTTTGGCCGAAAAACCCCAATTTCGTCGAATATTTCGGCTTTTAGGTACATTTTTTAACCTTTCCTTCGCCGGAGAAACCCTATTTTTGCCGTTGAAATCTTCCCTTCTGCTGAGAACTTCCATTTTTTCCGATTTTCGGGGCTTTTTAGCTTTTTTTTGGCCGAAAAACCCCAATTTCGTCGAATATTTCGGCTTTAAGGTAGATTTTTAACCTTTCCTTCGCCCGAGAAACCCGCCGAGAAACCGAGAAACCATTTTGCCGTTGAAATCTGCCCTTCTGCTGAGAGCTTCCATTTTTTCCGATTTTCCGGGCTTTTCAGCTTTCTTGTGGCCGAAAAACCTCAATTTCGTCGAACATATCGGCTTTTAGGTCGATTTTTTACTTTCCTTCCCCGAGAAACCCTATTTTGCCGTTGAAATCTGCCCTTCTGCTGAGAACTTCCATTTTTCCGATTTTCCGGGCTTTTCAGCTTTTTTTTGGCCGAAAAACCCCAATTTCGTCGAATATTTCGGCTTTTAGGTAGATTTTTTAACCTTTCCTTCGCCCGAGAAACCATATTTTTGCTTTGAAATCTGCCCTTCTGCTGAGAACTTCCATTTTTGCCGATTTTTCGGGCTTTTTAGCTTTCTTTTGGCCGAAAACCCCAATTTCGTCGAATATTTCGGCTTTTAGCTAAATTTTTGGACAGTTTTTTCGATTTTTTGGGCCCGGAAAATGTTTAGGTCCTTCCCGCACACTGGCATCTTTAAAATAATGAAACTAACAACAATTTTTTTGAAATCCTGATAGTAAAATTAGGATAAAACTATGAAACTTGGTTTTTAATAATGAAAAAGTTTCTTTTTAAGTTTTTAAGTAAACGCGTTTTCTTGACGTAAGTCAAAGTTTGAAAGGAGTCCAACTTTCACGGTTATGAACTAGAAAAAAAAGTTTATTTTTTCTTCAAAAATTTTCGTTTACTGCAGTCGCCATATTCCGGAAAAAAGCTACGGCGGGTCGGCCTGAAACACAATCACTATGAGCCCTGGAAGACCCTTCCCTAAAAACCCGAAAAGAGGAAGTTAAAAAGATAACACAGAAATGCCATTAACGATCATTTACATCGAATTTCGACCCTTTGAATATACAGAAGGCCGTGGATTGAAAAGGTAAACATGTTTTCGAATAGAAACCGGTAACGTACAAACATAAATGGAGGAGAAGCCGTATCGGAGTCATGTACCGATAAGGGACGTTTTCGGTTTGATTTGCGACGAGTCATCACCGGTTCCGAAACGATTGAAGATAGCGAATACAATACCTTTTATCGCCTTAATTGGATGTTTGTTTTGTCTAAAAATATTAAAAGTAATTAAATATTCTGTATAACAAAATTTTTGATCACCCCGAAATACGCGATGGATTTCACTTTTACAATTGGGATTTTTTTTTCCCTCCCTATTTGTTGCATCACCGAAAGTTTCCTCGTTTTCCTTAATTTTTCACAGGATTTTCAGGTTTCTGAGTTTTTTCCCCCAATTTTTGGTCGTTTTTTTCATTTTTGAACCGAGAAAACTTTTACTGCCCGGGCGTTTCCCTCAGTTTTTTTGGCATTAGAATTTAAGTTCTTTAAGGAGGTATGATGGTTTTTAAGTGAGTTGCTTTGCAAATTTTTCAGTGTTAACAACGGTTTTCGGTTTTTCCTTTCTATCTCGGAAACCGTCGCTCAAAACGAAAAAATGTCTTAAGTAAAAGTTGTAGGTACTAAAATTTACTACATAAAATATTTTATAGTTTTTTCCGTCAGAGCAATACTTTAGGAGATATGGAAGTATTTAAGTTGGTTGCTTTGCAAATTTTTCGTTGTTAACAACGGTTTTCGTTTTTCCCCTTCTATCTAGGAAACCGTCGCTCAAAACGAAAAAATGTCCTAAGTAAAAGTTGTAGGTACAAAGATTGCCTACAAAAATTTCTTTATTCATTATTTGCGTAAGAGCAATATTTAAGGAGTTATGAGGTTAAAACTAATAATCCTACAGAGCCTGTCTGAAAAATTAAAACCTTCATATCTCCTAAAATATTGCTCTGACGGAAAAAACCAATATGATATTTATGTAGTAAATTTCCGTAGCTACAACTTTACTTATGACATTTTTTCGTTTTGAGCGACGGTTTCCAAGATAGAAGGGAAAAACCGAAAACCGTTGATCACAACGAAAAATGTACTAAGCAACCAACTTAAAACCCTCATATCCCCTTAAGTTCTTAATCTACAAAGAGAGCGAAAATTAAGGCGAAAAATTTATTCAGGATCAATGTACTTTTTGCGGGGGGGGGGGGGGGGGGTTACTGTTTAGTTTTCAACGTGTAGGGCTGCCGCTGCCACCAGTAACAAACAATGTTAATTCATTTTTTGTTCTATAATTTTATTTTATAAAAAAAAAATTTATACAAAAAATGTTTGTTGATAAAAAGAGGAATCCGATATGTGATATTTAGCATTCCAGTGAATTGCCATGAATATAAAATCCTATAAAAGAAGTCCATGACCCTGCATAAAGTTGGGTTATGTTTCGGTTTTTCAACCCACCCCTTTTTTTTATTCGCTTCTTTTAAAAAAGATTTTGAATAAAATTCAATAAAAGGGCAGTTGTAAATTTGTTGTATTTGTCGGCATGTCGTGGGTGATGTAGGGTCTCGGAGGCGGGTGGGACATTAGAAAAGATATTGACGCTGTAAATCTGCGTTAGGGTCTGGTTTTTCACACAGCAAACACACATTTAAAGGTCCCAAACTTAAAAGGGAACCTGCTATTTGTGGAGGCTCAAACGTCCACCGCAACTCCTCAAATAGCCCCTATTGTTTAAAAAATTCCTTCAGACGTAATGGTCACTTTGTTCATGTTAGGAATCTGGGAAATTGAGTCCGGGATTGATACGAGGCCATGTTTACCGCAAGCCTTGTTGTCCGCCACTTGACAAATAAACACAATGAGTCCGGCTAACTCGATATCATTTGTTTCAGATGATTGCGTATATCCCCACTTGCCCACCACTTGAAAAACAAATGGGGGGCTCTTTTTCAACAATTTTTTGTTTTCTCCCCGTTTGTCACGTTTCCTAATTATAAAGAAAAAGGGAGATAATGACTCGTGAAAAAATATGAAAAGGGGTACTTCACTAAGTGTACTCTCAAGGACGAAAGTACTGCAATTATCCTTTCTATGTTTCTTTCTGTTCATAGCAATTATTTCTTTTTTTAGTTATTATGCGAGCGGAGCGGCGTTTGCTAGTTCGAGAAATATGGTGGTTCCTCCGCTGAAAAGGCCGCGGCTTCTCCTGTCGTCTTCGCCGGGTTCTGGAAGCCGATCTCAATCTCAGACGAGCCTCAACAGCTCCACCAACGGTAACTCCACTCAAAAGCAGCCCAAAGAGAAAAACTCAAGTCCTCCACCGCAAGTCCGGACGTACAGTAAGTCCTTTAAACAACAGGTATTACGATATCTTGTTTTCAAGAAAAATCCGTACAGTAAACAAAGGGTTGTCTGTGCTGCTTACTGTACTAAGGCCCATATTTGTGAACGTTTCTTCCTTTATCCAAAAGGATACCTTGAACTTCTTTCTTTCCTTAAGTTAGGTGAAAATCAAGTGTCATGGGTAATTGAGCCGTTCAAGTACTCCTTAAGGTCGTCCTTCAAGGGGTATGAAATTTTCGAAAACACGTTTCTATGGTCCTGTATGGAATTTTTGGCTACTTTTTTTAATCGTCATGAAATTGCAGCGAAATTAGCAAGACAGGCTCGGAATTTCGATTTTTTTCGGTATCAAATTTTAAATTTTTTAAATTTAAAATTTTCAAAAAATCAAAATTTTAAGTCTGTCTTGCTTATTTTCACTCCAATTTCATGGCGATTAAAAAAAAAGACTCAAAAATTCCAAACAGGACCATAGATACGTGTTTTCGAAATTTCGTCCTGAGCGAGGTGAAATAAAGACAATTAAAGGGCACTATTAGTTCAGGGCGGTTACCGCCAGGTGAGAGTTTCAACCCTATTACTCTCGGATTTGAAGTCTCGAATTCCCCTCCTGACCAAGAGCTTGAAGATCCTTGTTTTTGTTTACATACTCCAACTCGCGCATGCGTAAATGTCTCAAATTAAAAAGCGACTAAGCTGTTGGACGCCCATAAGGTTCCTCAATTCCTAAGAAAGGAAAGAAGTTCAAGGTATTGAAGCACCTTAAGGAATCCTCCAACGGAAGGCTCTCATTGGCTAAATAAAAGGAATTCTTCGGATTTCCCTCCTTTTTTTCTACCTTAAGGATACCTTGAACTTCTATTGTTTTCTTCTTTTGGTAACTAAATTGCAGCGGGTGTTTTTTCTTGAACGCTCTTTTTTTCAAAAAATGTACCTTGAACTTCTTTCTTTCCTTAAGTTAGACAAGGTGAAAATTAAGGATTGTGTATCGTTAGCCAATTGTCAAGGAGTCCTTGAGGTTCTTCAATAGCTATAAAAAAGGAGGGAAATCCGAGGTATTCCTTTTATTTATCCAATGAGAGCCCTCCTTAAGATGCTTCAACACTTAAATACGGGTGAAATCGGAAGGATTCCTTTATTTGAAGGAAGCGATCACTTCAAGGGTTTAAAAAAAAGGATTCCTTAAGAAACCGACCTAAATGTGGATTTTAACTTATTGCTTTCAGGTAATCCTGATATCCTTATTTGTGGAAACTGCAGAGAAATGTTTTCAGAACTTCAGGAGCTTCTTGATCACAAAAAAGAATTCTGTAAATTAAGATTCACGTGTAAATGTAGTGCGTTGAACGGGTCGTTGAAAGGTAAAATGATATTTAAGAAAAAAATTTTAAAAATTTGTCTTAAGATGTTGAGGAAGGTGTGGCATTGACGTGTGTCCAATGTAAAGAACGGTATGATTCAGCCTGGGATCTTATGGTTCATGTTCAGGCGGCGCATATGCTCAACATCTACGAACTTTCGGCGAAAAGTACCCTCGAAGATAGACTCACGCCACCACCGAACGGCGACAGTCAAAAAAACGGAGTAAAGGTAACTTTTTAGCTTATTATCGTTTTTATTTCGCCGTGGGGGCATTCCCGCGGATTCGCCGTCAAGTTAGCGCAGACTCCGCCCTTTGGGCGTGTCCCCACAGCTCCTTTGGCCTCGTCGACTTGGACTTATTCCTCTTCTAATCTCAAGGATTTAAATATTTAATTAATTTATTTTCGTTTTAAACAAATTTTAACCTTTTCAACCCTCTAATTAGGCACCCGGCAAGTCTTTTCAGCTTTGGGAAAACCTTTTTAGGCTCTAATGGGAATTGCTCTATCACTCCTATGTGGCTAATGGATTGCCTCTGACCCCGACATCTGATACCGACCGTGATAAGAGACTCTCCATTGTTTTTTTGTCTCCTATACTCAATTCAACTTATTTTATTAGTTAATTACTTAACGAAATTAAAAATAATTACCCCCACCAGAAGGTGCCGAATCCAAAATTTCCCTTTTTTACACATTAATAGACTAGGGTAAACAATGTCTAATTATAATTTATCGAGAGGAAATGGAAGGTCCCTTCCTTTGTATACAGAAGGCGGAGAAAAGGGAAATTAGAAAAGTGGTAGTAGCGTGATCAATGGGCGTTCCCTGGACTCTTGATTACCCTCTGATTACAACGCGGAAGGGAAATTGAGGAAAACCACACCCTATCGCCTTTTTTTTCTGTCTACGATGATTGATCGCCGTGACGAAAGCTAAGAAACCAAGATTTTTTCCAAAACTTTCTTCCCCTTTTTTTTTTCGGGTTCGAAACGTGCGGGAGTCCTCGGAGAGACATTTTCCCGTGGTTTCCAATAAAACGGTGGGGGAGGCCACAATCAGGTAAGTGCTCGGGGACTCGAGATGCACGTTGAATTTGTCGCAAAGCATATTTTATTTAAGTCGGACACTTTTCCGGACGTGTATACCTTTTTTTTGTAAGTATCTAATTTGAGGTTTTTTCAATGAATTATTTAAACGAAACGAGCATTGGAAATCATTCAGCTGTTTCACAGAGATTTCAATGTAGAGGATAAATTTTGAGATAGAAATCAAGAACATTTTTAGAGAGTTCTCTCGTGATGACATTGGGTTCTCTTGACTCAAAACCCGTTAAAAAAGGTGTTTAACGCCCGGACGCGTAATAAAACGGGTGTTTCTACACCAGACAAACGACAAAAACGACCTGAAACCCGGTAAAAAAGATGTTTAACGACAATTCACGTCGTTAAACGGGTGTTTCTACACCAGGAAATCGTGGAAAATGACCAAAATCCCCGGTATAAAGATGTTAAACACCCAAACACCTGGTTTAACGGGTCTACATCATAAAAATCGATTAAAATGACCCAAAATCGGTAAAAGTGATGTCAAAGGCCCGTTCACCTGATAAAACGGGTTTTTCTAGTCCATCAATCTTTTAGCATAATTTAACGGGTGTTTCTGCACCAGGAAATCAAGGAAAATGACCAAATCCCCGTTAAAAAGATGTTAAACACCCAAACACTGATTTAACGGGTGTTCCTACGTCAGAAAATCGATTAAAATGACCGGAAAATCGGTAAAAGAGATTTCAAAGGCCCGTTAACCTGATAAAACGGGTTTTTCCAGTCCACCAATCTTGATACTTAATTTAACGGGTGTTTCTGCACCAGGAAATCGAGGAAAATGACCATAATCCCGGTAAAAAGATGTTAAACACCTGATTTAGCGGGTGTTCCTACATCAGAAAATCGATTAAAATGACCGGAAAATCGGTAAAAGAGATTTCAAAGGCCCGTTCACCTGATAAAATGGGTTTTTCAAGTCCACCAATCTTGGTACTTAATTTAACGGGTGTTTCTGCACCAGGAAATCGAGGAAAATGACCCAAATCCCCGTTAAAAAGATGTTAAACACCCAAACACCTGATTTAACGGGTGTTCCTACATAAGAAAATGATTAAAATGACCCAAAATCGGTAAAAGAGATGTCAAAGCGATTAAAATGACCGAAAATCGGTAAAAGAGATGTCAAAGGCCCGTTCACCTGATAAAACGGGTTTTTCTAGTCCACCAATCTTTTGCTTAATTTAACGGGTGTTTCTGCACCAGGATATTGAGGAAAATGACCAAAATACCCGGTAAAAAGATGTGAAACACCCAACACCTGGTTTAACCGGTCTACATCAGAAAATCGATTAAAATTACCGAAAAATCGGTAAAGAGATGTCAAAGGCCCGTTCACCTGATAAAACGGGTTTTTCAAGTCCACCAATCTTGGCACTTAATTTAACGGTGTTTCTGCATCAGGAAATCGAGGGAAATGACCCAAATCCCCGTTAAAAAGATGTTAAACACCCAAACACTGATTTAACGGGTGTTCCTACATCAGAAAATGATTAAAATGACCCAAAATCGGTAAAAGAGATGTCAAAGCGATTAAAATGACCGAAAATCGGTAAAAGAGATGTCAAAGGCCCGTTCACCTGATAAAACGGGTTTTTCTAGTCCACCGATCATTTTACTTAACGGGTGTTTCTGCATCAGGAAATTGAGGAAAATGACCAAAATCCCCGATAAAAAGATGTTAAACACCCAAACACCTGATTTAACGGGTGTTCCTACATCAGAAAAATGATTAAAATGACCCAAAAATCGGTAAAAGAGATGTCAAAGCGATTAAAATGACCGAAAAATCGGTAAAAGAGATGTCAAAGGCCCGTTCACCTGATAAAACGGGTTTTTCTAGTCCACCAATCTTTTTACTTAACGGGTGTTTCTGCACCAGGAAATTGAGGAAAATGACCAAAATCCCCGATAAAAAGATGTTAAGCACCCAAACACCTGGTTTAACGGGTGTTCCTACATCAGAAAATCGACAAAAACGACCCGAAACCCGGTAAAGGAGATGTTTAACGACATTCACCTGTGTTTAACGACAATTGATGATTAACGAATTTAAATGAATTCGATGTTTAACGACAATTCACGGGTGTTTCTACACCAGGAAATCGAGAAAAGTGGCCGAAATCCCCGGAAAAAAAGATGTCAAACACCCAAACATAGGTTTAACGGGTGTTTCTACATCAGAAAATCGATTAAAATGACCGAAAAACCGGTAAAAGAGCTAATAAACGGGTTTTTCTAGTCCACAATCTTTTTACTGCAACAAAACTAAATAAAATGAAGTCAATATTAGTCGCATTTTATTTTTTTCCAGGATGACGAAATGGAAATCAAATATATTTCGGACGAAGAGACCCATTCAGACGCCGAACCTTGCATTGTGGGCGCCCTCAGTATTGTAAGCCTTACCTACCTAAAAAAAAAAAAAAAACTAAACAAAAAATCCCTTCCAGGAACCAAACGTGGAAGGAGGACTCGGTGCTCAATTGGAAATCCAAAGCTTGACGAACGGCACCATCAAAGCCAACGAGTAAACAAAAGAAAAACCATTTTGTTATCGCATTATATTTTGTTGACTGCTTTTATTATCGTTTTTTTATCCTCTATATAACGAAGTCTTCAAGACAATCGTTTAAAATTTTTTGTACTTATGTATTTTAAAAGTTTTCATTTTATTCATGTACATAGTATGACATATCACTTTTAAAACAAAAAAATATATTATAAATAATCGTAGTTAAAATGTAAAGACACATATTCTATGTATTGTTAGCATATTTTCAGTCTTTTTAGGAAAAGAAAAAATTTTTTCTAGTAAAAAAAAATGAACTATCCCAAGTACAAATGGATCAGAAAAAAATCGAAAAAAAAAAATTTAAAATACGATTTTATGGAAACTCTGGGATGGAGTAATTGGACTATTTCATTTTTGTAATTTTCTTTTTCTTAATTTTTCTGTGAATAATTCGATATTATTTAGAAAAAAAAGGCGAATCGTCTATTTTTAATCATTTTAAAATCATATAACAGTATTGATGTACATAAAACGTTTGAATCATGTAAAAAGTTGAAAAAAATAAATAAAAATGTTTTCATGTCATTTGATTTTTTTTTTTAAAGAGATGGGAGAAAAAACAGGTGGTTTAATGAGTCATGGGTTGATCCTCGTTTAAAAGAGTCTTTTCTTCGTCTTTCCCCGTTCCACCAATTAAAATGTTGGTAATTGCCTCGAGAAAGGTTTTTGAAGGAGGAGGAGGGTAGTGTCGTCGAGTGCTTCTCCCGGAGAGACTTTCAAAGAGGTAAGAAGAGTCGTTATCACGGCTCAACGGTGGTCAAAGGTGCCGCTCTTCAAGGCAATTATAGACTTACGTTTTACCTACACGGAAAATGGTATACGTCAACGAATTTGACACGTGTGATTTATCAAAGTTCACGTGGATTATAACATTTTGTCAACTGTAATCTGCTGGACGACTAGCTTAGCCTGCCCACTCATCTTGGTCTTACTGTAGCCTGAATGCACCTGCCAACTTATCTTGGCTAGAGTTCGAGCTTTCAGGTGTAAACAAGGAAGTCGATAACTGGGGATAACTCCCGTCGTCAGCCCATAATCTTAACTGTCAACTAAACGAATAATTGCCCCCGCAATGCAGTCCGCATCGGGTAGGACTTTAATTAAATTACAAAAGATTATTACACCTTGATTCCGTACACGCAGAGGGCAAACCCCGCCTCTCGCCTTTTGTATAACAAGAACGAAAATTGAGTTACGAGCATAAAATAGGCCTTACGTTCTAACACCCCCTCCCATCCGACGACAAAAACGAAGTTAAACGGAAATATTGTTCCTTGATTAACCCTAGTAAGTAGATTCCGATACAATTTTCACCTCTTATTAAAAACTTTACAAACGGCTGATCCTCTCTTTTCGTAGAAAAAAAATTTTTTTTATGTAATTATTAGAAAAATGCTTTTATTTCATATTCTACAAGAGAAAAGGCGAAAATGAACTAATTGCTTTTGCCCCCGAAGTAAAGAGAAAATTACATTTTCATATAGAAGCTTTTTTTTATATTTTCTTCTCACTTTGATCATCATCGAATCAAATATTAATTCAATTCATACATTTTTTAACGAATTTTCATTTTCAAGGAATCAGAAGCCCGAGGGGAGAAAGAAGTTATTGTAATACCTCCCAATCATGGTTTTAATTTAATTTTCAGAAGTGAGTGCGGCCTTTTTCTTCTTCTCTGTATCTGAAGGAACAGCGGGAACTATTGGAATATCAGGAATGATATAAGGCCTTAAGGCGGCGTTTAAGCACCATTTTGGTGTTTTTAAAGCCTAATCAACCGTGTTTGCCCAGATTTCGTGGTTTTCGGATGTGAAATTCGGCTTTCTCAAGCCTTTAGGCAGCGTTTAAACTCCATTTGTGGTGTTTTCAAAGCCTAATCTTCCGCTTTTGTTCAGATTTCGTGTTTTTCGGATGTGAAATTCGGATTTCTCAAGCCATTAGGCGGCGTTTAAGCACCATTTTTGGTGTTTTTAAAGCCTAATCTTCCGCTTTTGTTCAGATTTCGTGTTTTCGGATGTGAAATTCGGATTTCTCAAGCCTTTAGGCAGCGTTTAAACTCCATTTGTGGTGTTTTCAAAGCCTAATCTTCCGCTTTTGTTCAGATTTCGTGTTTTTCGGATGTGAAATTCGGATTTCTCAAGCCTTTAGGCGGCGTTTAAGCACCATTTTTGGTGTTTTTAAAGCCTAATCAACCGTGTTTGCCCAGATTTCGTGGTTTTAGGATGTGAAATTCGGCGTTCTCAAGCCTTTAGGCAGCGTTTAAACTCCATTTGTGGTGTTTTCAAAGCCTAATCTTCCGCTTTTGTTCAGATTTCGTGTTTTTCGGATGTGAAATTCGGATTTCTCAAGCCTTTAGGCGGCGTTTAAGCACCATTTTTGGTGTTTTTAAAGCCTAATCAACCGTGTTTGCCCAGATTTCGTGGTTTTCGGATGTGAAATTCGGCGTTCTCAAGCCTTTAGGCAGCGTTTAAACTCCATTTGTGGTGTTTTCAAAGCCTAATCTTCCGCTTTTGTTCAGATTTCGTGTTTTCGGATGTGAAATTCGGATTTCTCAAGCCTTTAGGCGGCGTTTAAGCACCATTTTTGGTGTTTTTAAAGCCTAATCTTCCGCTTTTGTTCAGATTTCGTGTTTTTCGGATGTGAAATTCGGCGTTCTCAAGCCTTTAGGCAGCGTTTAAACACCATTTTTGTTGTTTTTTAATGCCCAATCTACCGTGTTTGTCCAGATTTCGTGATTTTCGGATGTGAAATTCGGCGTTTTTAAGCCTTTAGGGAGCGTTTAAACACCGTTTTTGGTGTTTTTAAAGCCTAATCTACCGTGTTTGTCCAGATTTCGTGAAATTCGGCGTTTTCTAGCTTTTGGGCAGCGTTTGAACACCATTTTTGGTGTTTTTAAAGCCTCATCTACCGTGTTTGTTCTAATTTCGAGAATTTCGGTGTTTTTAGGCCTCTAGGAGTCATTTCTTTGTTTTTAGAATTTCAGAATGCATTGTCTTTCGTCTAAGCAAATATTTACAAAAATTAATTTTTCAGGGGCTGTATCCTTCTCCGGTGTCTTATACAAGTTCTCCTTGATCAATCCTTTTTAAAACCTCGATTTTGACGTTGAACGTTATTAATGAAGAAACCGATTCAAGCTTTAAGTCGAAACCCATCAATCATATTTCCCCTTTCTCAAAAAAGAGAGAGAAAAAAACCTCGAGTTTTCCTCAAGATGTCAATCTGGATGAAAATATCCGAATGTGACAAACATCTTATGTTTTTTCCCCCAGGCGTCTTAAAAAAACAATTTAAAAGACAAGGATAATACCCAAGAAAACTAGTTCGACACATCGATCATTTTTTTCCCCAGAATCCATCCACGTCAAAATTGTAAATAATTTAATTCCCTTGAAAGGCTCTCATCCATAAAAGTGTTCTATAAATTTAACGTCGTTTTGATGAATTGTTTCCTTTTTTTCCTTCATCTTTTCCCTCGTTTCTATTACATTCGCATTGAAATTATGAGTAAAGGAGTGAGAGATTATCGGCAAAGGTTCTGTCTTCTTCACGAGTTTCAGGGAATCGTAATTTGCGATTTCCGTATCCGACTCACCCAAGGTCATACGACTCACTTCCCGACTCCGAGTGAACGTAGGGTTATATTTTACGAAGGTTATTTTGCTAACTCGTTTAGTTTTGCGTTTGAGAATCAACTAGTTTCTCAACAGATTCGCTAAAATCGAAGAAAGAAATTGATTCCGCATTTTGGAGGGATTTTGGAAGTTAAAATTAAAAAACTATCAAGGAACCTTTATACCTACTGCAAGAAAATTGGCGGGAACGTTTTGGGGATAGGTAATTTCTATGCGCTGTTATAGTTAATCAGAAAAACCATGTTTTGATTCATGAATTTGCTCTAGTGAGAACATTGTGAACTAACTGAGTCGGAAGGACTCCCTGAAACTGGGTTGTAAACCTCTAAGAGAATTCCCGTTTTGTGAGTCGTATACGGGAAGGGCAAATTACGATTCCCTGAAACTCTCTAATAACTTCTTTAAGGAAAAAGGAGAAAATTTACACAACATGTGGAAGTAAGAGATTGTGTATTGAGCTTGTCAAAAATGCATCTTTTACAGAAATAATATTTTAAAGTGTACCTATACGGAAAAAAAATGATATAAAAATATAAAAAGAGGAAACGCGGTATGTCAGGGGGTGAGCCAGAGCTCAGTTAACCGGAAGGGTAACAAAACAATTTTTCTGAAATGTTTCCCGACTGTATAAAAACTTTTTTTTTTCTGCTTCACTCCCTACGGATATAGGTTTTATTGGATTGTTTGATCCCTAATTTTAAAATAAATTAAAGTTTCTTGGGTCTTTCTGAAGAAACTGGAGGGAAAAATGGTGTAAAAACGCCATCGAAAGATCAGAAAACGCCGGAAAAATGAGCTCATGGTCCAAAGACCACGAAATCTAAACTAACAAAGAAGATAAAATTTTAAAAACACAAAAAGTGGAGTAAAAACGCGGCTCAAAGGTCTGAAAACACCAGAAAAATGAGCCTTTGGCCCTGAAGATCAACACTAAAAATGGTGTAAAAACGCCACCCAAAGTTCAGAAAAGGCCGGAAAAATGAGCTTATGGTCCCAAAGACCACGAAATCTAGTCTAACAAGGAAGATAAAGTTTTCAAAACACTAAAAATGGTGTAAAAACGCCGTCCAAAGATCAGAAAACGCCAGAAAAATGATCTTGTGGTCCTAAAGATCATTAAATCTAATCTAACAAGGAAGATAAAGTTTTAAAAGCACTAAACGTGGAGTAAAAACGCCGCTTAAAGGTCTGAAAACTCCAGAAAAATGAGCCTTTGGCCCTGAAGATCAACACTAAAAATGGTGTACAAACGCCACCCAAAGATCAGAAAACGCCGGATAAATGAGCTTATGCTCCTAAAGATCAAGAAAAAGCCAATCTCATAAAGAGAAGTCCGGTAATTTTATTTAAAATATTTAAATATTGGGAGAACACCGCTCAACATAACGCATTTCACCCTAAAGCAGTTGAACATAAAAAAATCTGCATTTCGGTAAAAAAATCTGTAGTTCACCATAATGCGTTACGGCATAATGCAATTGATGCGCTCCGGGTACGAAGGGCGAACTCGATATCGGACAAATTTTTTTTTTTTTCATTTTCAGATTCTAGACCTTTTGAAGAATACACCCATGTAATTTTTATATTGAGTTTACCCTTTTTTCCCCTTTAAAATACGTAAAAACCGATATGCGGCAAAGCTCTAACTGCGATATCCGAGCGGGTACGAAGGGCGAACTCGTATCCTAGTCCACTACCCCCACTCCTTTTCCGGGAGCCCCACTCCTCTTGGAACAGCTCACCGCCACGAAATAAAAATGTATTATACATTTTGTGAATTAATAATCGTAAAAAATATTCGAAAATTTTTAAAAAAAACCCTTTCCTCTATGATTCTATAAAATCTAAAACCTCGCTACGAAAATTCCAGAGAGTGACTTTTCTGTCGAGTTCGCCCTTAACAGAAAACATTAAAATGCGAATATCTCGAAACTACGTTTTGTCGAGTTCGCCCTTCGTACCCGGAGCGCCTCAATTGAACATAAAGCTATCAAAAGTTCAAACATTTTGTGCACAATGCATTTCAACATAAAGCGTTTCGCCGTAAACGTCTTTTTCAATAAATGCAAGTCTACATAAAAAAGTGCAAGTCACCATAACTCTTCTCACCATAAAAGCCTTTCTTTACACTTGTTGTTTTGCCATAAATTTTTTCTGTCGTTTGGGCATAATACATCTACTAGGGACAGCGAAAGAGCAAGCCTACTTTCTCCATTTAAAACGCGATTATGGCGAAACGACAATAACCTTAAAACTTGACAGTTCACCATATTGTAATTCAACATAAAGCATCTCACCATAAACTAGGAAAAGCAAGCAGGCAGCCTATGGGATCAGCTCGTTTTATGACACACGGGGGTTAATTTTTTTTCCTCTGGTGATAATGTGCGAATTGCTTTATGGTGAACTGTCAAGTGTTAAGGTTCTTGTCGTTTCGCCATAATCGCGTTTTAAACGGCGAAAATAGGCTTGCTCTTTGGCTGTCCCTAGTTTATGGTGAGATTTATTATGCCGACAGAAACAGTTTTATGGCGAAAAGACAAGTTCTTTAAAATGAATGTTTCACAACAATTCGACAAATTTTATGTCGAAGCGTGTTAAATCTCTTCTTTATGGTGAGACGTATCATGTTCAAATGAATTATGGTGAACGTTTTTGACTATTTTCTTTGTGTTGAGTTGCAGATTTTTTATGGTGAACGGTAACTTTCTGATATTTTATGATCAAATGCATTATGGCGAACCGCATTATGTCGACACACTCTAAATATTGCCCTAAAATTTTATTAAATTTTTTTTTCTACATGATTCTAGGTATGAAATTTATTGGAGGACGTGAGGCTGTCATCCCTTTTAATTTTCCCATCGGCCCAAAGATTTGATTGCTTCCTGTAAACGGATTAGTCGGACAGGAAGTCAATGCGCCCTTGTTCCGAACCCTATTCCCGATAGCAATTTCTAAAACTTAATAGAACGATTATTCCGTACCCTTTCATTCGAAAAAAAAAAATTGTTTAAATAATACCAATGATAAATTCACGCTATTAGAAAAGACTCTGAAGTCCATTAGCGGTTTAGAATGACAAACGACGACTTTTTAAGAGAGAAAGAAAAAAAAGTTCATAATGAAAAGGATTCTGCCAGGTTCAATCGTTTCACGAAAAAAAGGCCTCAAAGTAATATTTCTTTTGAGGAAAAATCCTCCCCGGAACCCAAAGGTAATCATTGTCATTAATTACTTTTTCTCCCCTTCTTTTTGGTGTCACCACTTTTGATCAGCGGAAAATCCCTTTTCTAAAAGCGTTCCATAACGTACAATTTCAACGGTTATAAATTCTAGTTTAGAAAAGTAGAAAAGGTGGCGGTTTTTAATGAAAAATCGAGAGCAACAAGTCAAGGTTTTTTTCGCTATAACGCTTGTGTACACTCTTTTCTTATCGCATTTTTTTTTTCTTACTTCTTCCCCTTTTTTGAACTTTTTTTTTTAATTACCTCTCTTCCTCAAAGTTTGCCTTTTGTCAACCGAAAGGGGAACAAAAAAGTCGGATATCTTCCAATTACCTTCTGAATAAATATTTGCCTATAAACAAATTAGGGTTTTTATAATTTGGTAGGAAAAAACAACTTATAAGCCACCCCTTTTTCTTTGCGGAGAGATAAGACACGATTGGATGATAAAATTTTTACTTTATCAAAAAGAAGTAATTTTCTCGATATTGGGTTCATATGATTGGGGACAAAATTATATTATACAGTGAGGAAAATTGCCCTAAAATTTATTAAAAAGGCTGTTTTTAGGCCAAGCGAAGCAGAAAAAAAAAACTAGGCAAAAAAAGCTTCGTTTTGGTAAAAGAACAGAACAAAAATTCTTAAGAAACGCTGTAAAAATGGAGTTTCTCAGTCAAGAAAACGAGAAAAATGTCTAAAAATTCTGTAAAAAAATGGGGTTTTTTGTCAAAAACCCGAGGAAAAGTCCAGGAAATCCGAAAAAAATTTGGATATTTCTGCGCTCCAAAAAATCAGAATTTTATCTATCCCCAAAAACCTGACATGGAGGGTATCACAATAACTTCTTTAAGGAAAATATCTCGAAAACGGCAAGCCTGAGGATGAAACTGAATATAATATTTTTTGTAGGAAATTAAATATCTCGATATTGGCTGGCCTGAGGATCAAAATGAATAAAGTACGTTTTGTAGGGAATTTAATTCCCTTTCAATTTGCTCTTATTTTATTTTTCTGTAGGATCCACCGTTTAGAAGATATGAGCGAAAAATATTACTTAAGGTAAATATCTCGATAACGGCTAGCCTAAGGATGAAAATAAATAAAGTACTTTTTGTAGAAAATTTAATTTCCTTTCAGTTTGATCTTATGTATTTTTTGTGTAGGATCAACCGTTTAGGAGATATAAGCGAAAAAAGATTACTTAAGGTAAATACATTTCTCGAAAAGGCATGCCTGAGGATGAAACTGAATGTAATATTTTTTGTAGGAAATTTAAATATCTCGATATTGGCTGGCCTGAGCATGAAAATGAATAAAGTACGTTTTGTAGGGAAAATTCCCTTTCAGTTTCCTCTTATTCTATTTTTCTGTAGGATCCACCGTTTAGAAGATATGAGCGAAAAATATTGCTTAAGTAGTTTTTTTTGGGTCTTATCCTGGTATAATTTATACGTTGAGGTGGGTTTATGGATAATCCAGGAAGTAGAGTCTACTTCCTGGATTATCCATAAACCCACCTCAACGTATATTGCTTAAGGTAAATATCTCGATAACGGCTAGCCTAAGGATGAAAATAAATAAAGTACTTTTAGTAGGATATTTAATTTTCTTTCAGTTTGCTTTTATTCGTTTTTAGTGTAGGATCAACCGTTTAGGAGATATAAGCGAAAAAAGATTACTTAAGGAAGTTAAAAGAACGTTCCTGTGCCAAAAGCACAAAAAAAGCAAAAACTTTCGATAATTACCGCGTTCATACAACTTTGCTTAAACTTTTTGTATACCCATAAAACAAAGACAAAAAAAAGTTGGAGAATACAAAAAAAAAATCCAAAAAGCAGTTTCATAGTAAAGTTTCAATGTAATGGTACTAAAGGTTCGGATGAAAGGGAAAAAAAACCGGGATCAAGATCGTAAAGTAAGTAAGCACCAATAACAACTGCGTCCCAACGATCTAACTTGGATAGAACTAAACTGTTAGAAAGTTTTCTAAGTTTTTCTTATAAAAGTATTTAAATTTCGTTGGAAAATGTGTTTATCCATTAGTCTTGAAAAAGGCTTTTCCGTTTTAAAACTAAACTCCCCTCGGGGGTATCTTCGTCACCCTTTTCGGCCAGATGTCCGATATTTGTACACAAGTTCTCACTCCGGAGGGTTTCGGTCATTGCGGGCTGGGAAGCTTCCGGGAAAAGTGCGGATTCTGCATAGACCCCGCTTTCAACTAACCCCCTCCGAAACTTTTAAAACTTCCTAAATAAGGGAGGAGAAAAAAAAAAGTTTAAATGAGACAGAAACATACGATTCCAATTTTGTACTAATTTTCTGGAAATCGCCTCCATTACTTTAGGCTACTGGATTTTCTGGCGCAGAAATTTTCTACACCACAAAATTGACGCAAACGACCCAAAAATCGGTGAAAAAGATGTTAAACTCCCGGTCAACCTGATTAAGCGGGTGTTTCTACACCAGAAAATTGACGAAAACGACCCAAAAGCCGGTCAAAAAGATGTTTAACTCCCGGTCAACCTGATTAAACGGGTGTTTCTACACCCGAAATTGACGAAGACGACCCAAAAGCCGGTCAAAAAGATGTTTAATTCCCGGTCAACCTGATTAAACGGGTGTTTCTACACCCGAAATTGACGAAAACGACCCAAAAAGCGATCAAAAAGATGTTTAACTCCCGGTCAACCTGATTAAGCGGGTGTTTCTACACCCGAAATTGACGAAAACGACCCAAAAGCCGGTCAAAAAGATGTTTAACTCCCGGTCAACCTGATTAAGCGGGTGTTTCTACACCAGAAAATTGACGAAAACGACCCAAAAGCTGGTCAAAAAGATGTTTAACTCCCGGTCAACCTGATTAAACGGTGTTTCTACACCCGAAATTGACGAAAACGACCCAAAAGCCGGTCAAAAAGATGTTTAACTCCCGGTCAACCTGATTAAACGGGTGTTTCTACACCCGAAATTGACGAAAACGACCCAAAAGCCGGTCAAAAAGATGTTTAATTCCCGGTCAACCTGATTAAACGGGAGTTTCTACACCAGAAAATTGACGAAAACGACCCAAAAGCCGGTAAAGAGATTTTTACGGCCCTTTACCCTGAGTAAGCGGGTGTTCCTACACCAGACAATCGATGAAAACGACCCAAAAACTGGTCAAAAAAATGTTTAACTACGGGTCAACCTGATTAAACGGGTGTTTCTACATCAGACAATTTACGAAAACGACCTAAAAGCCGGTAAAGAGATTTTTAACGCCCTTTACCCCGATTATAAGGGTGTTCCTACACCAGAAAATCGATGGGAACGACCCCAAAACAGGTCAAAAAGATGTTTAACTCCCGGTCAACCTGTTTTAACGGGTGTTCCTACACCAGAAAATCGATGAAAACGACCCAAAAACTGGTCAAAAAAATCTTTAACTACGGGTCAACCTGATTAAACGGGTGTTTCTACATCAGAAAATTTACGAAAACGACCCAAAAGCCGGTAAAGAGATTTTTAACGCCCTTTACTCCGATTATAAGGGTGTTCCGACACCAGAAAATCGATGGGAACGACCCCGAAACAGGTCAAAAAGATGTTTAACTCCCGGTCAACCTGATTTAACGGGTGTTTCTACACCAGAAAATTCAAGAAAACAACGATATTTTCAACAGTTTGAACTTTAAATGGATAAAATTCCGTTTAAAAAGTCATTCGTGAATAAGCAAAAGGCAATTGGGAGTCTAATATTTCACGGGTAATCCCCGCCTCTATTTTCAACGTATAACGCTTAAAAAAAGAGAAGAAGCTAATGTAGCTAATCCCTTCGCACATCCATATTTGACTTGGAGCCCGGGTGTCGAGTAGTGGCCCTTTTGGGACTTAGCGTGTCTCTGTTTAATCCTGTTTATATTTTTTTTCACACCCCCCACCCCCTCCCGATCGACGTCATCCACGTTTTAAAAATTCCATTACTTGGACCTCTCCGCTCTTTTTTCTCTCAGGGCTTATACGAAGATTTTAAAATACAACCTTTTTTTTAGCATTCGGTCACTTTGTTAACGGCCCGAGGGTAAATTGCTAATTTTCATACACGATAAAAGTCTTTAATTAAAGTTCTAGAAATTTAGACACTTTTTTTAGGGGTTGAAAATAAAAAAATTCAGAAATTGAATTTGGGGTCCACTGAGAAGGTAAAACTTTATAATCGCATTTTTTATTTTGTTTAACAAAAAAAAATTCTAGCTCCCAAAGGATGGGAGGATATTGGCCAACAGTCCCCAAATGTACTGGATTTCAGTGCCATTTTCTACCCAAAAACCTTTTTTTACAGGACTTACGGATCTTTTCTCAATTTATTGGCAAAGATACTCCAATTATATAATGTTTGGACTTTTTATCTTCCTTAAAGAAGTTATTGTGATACCCTCGACGTTTTGTGGAAGGGTCTTCCATCAATTCGGATCTTTACCGATCAATCCTGATCTCAACTTTGTCTGTGGTGCCGGCCGGCCGTAGCATTTTTTCCGGAACACTTTACGGTCACAGTTTTCAACCGATTTTCACTAAATTTTCACACAAACTTCTTTAGCCGGTGAACAAGAATGTAAAGAGGGCTATTTTTGAATTTCGAAAAAAGGCGGAGATATCTTCCCCTCCGTTATACTTCCCCTCTTTAATACTTCCCCTCCTAGATTTTTTACTTAGAAACCTCCGTTTTACAGGAATTTGGGTGCTTTTGCCTAATTCGTTGGTCAAGAAATCCCATTTTTACTGTGTTTTCTGGCCTTTTCTATTTATTTTTGTTTGTCAGAGAAACCTCAAAATTAAAAAAACTTCCCCTCCGTTATACTTCCCTCCGTTATACTTCCCCTCCTTCATACTCCCCCTCCGTTATACTTCCCCCTTTATACTTCCCCTCCTAGATTTTTACTTAGAAACCTCAGTTTTACAGGATTTTGGGTGCTTTTGCCCAATTCGTTGGTCAAGAAATCCCATTTTACTGTGTTTTCTGGCCTTTTCTATTAGGTAGATTTCTTTTCTTCAAAAATCTACCTATTGTAATGTACCAAGT
This sequence comes from Orius insidiosus, assembly GCA_014119065.1. NCBI lineage: Eukaryota > Metazoa > Arthropoda > Insecta > Hemiptera > Anthocoridae > Orius > Orius insidiosus. The sequence goes on from JACGAQ010001665.1 coordinate 25,469, forward strand.
TTATATATACATATGTATATATTAGCACGATAACTGGAGCAATTTTAATGTGAGGGTGACGATATCCGGTATTTAGAGTTTTTATCTCAATAGCTCGGACGAGTTCGTTAATGGCTGAAATCGGACCAGCGATTCACCTACTTTACTTAGGGCTTAAAAGACAAAATTGGCATTTTCTATTGAAATCCTAGTCCTTTTGCAAAAAAAAAACTTTAAGACCTCTGCGAGGGCGTGTAAAAAATTAATTAAAGCAGGTTTGGACGAGCCAGGCGCAAAATATTGAACTAGCTAAACTTTAAAAAAAATTTGAATTTATACCGGGAAATTATTAAATGTTTTATTAATAAAATTATCAGATGTTTTTCTAGGGGCTCAGTGGCGCAATTTTTCTTATATCATCATTTTTATAACATAATTATTTATTTTGTGTTTATACATTTTAATTTTAATCATGAAAAGAAATCTACCTTTTAGTCCCTGCTACCGCAGGGTCATTATTTATTTTGTTTGTCAGAGAAACCTCAAAATTAAAAAAACTTCCCCTCCGTTATACTTCCCTCCGTTATACTTCCCCTCCTTCATACTCCCCCTCCGTTATACTTCCCCCTTTATACTTCCCCTCTTTAATACTTCCCCTCCTAGATTTTTTACTTAGAAACCTCAGTTTTACAGGATTTTGGGTGCTTTTGCCCAATTCGTTGGTCACGAAATCCCATTTTTACTGTGTTTTCTGGCCTTTTTTATTTTTATTTTTGTTTGTCAGAGAAACCTCAAAATTAAAAAAAAACTTCCCCTCCGTTATACTTCCCCCTCCTTTATACTCCCCCTCCGTAATACGTCCCCCTCCTTTATACTTCCCCTCCTAGATTTTTACTTAGAAAACTCCGTTTTACAGGATTTTGGGTGCTTTTGCCTAATTCGTTTGCCAAGAAATCCCATTTTTACTAAATCTTGCCTTTTTTTTTTTTTTTTTTTTTTTTCAGAGAAACTTCAATTTCACAGGTTTTTGGGCCCTCGCCGCCAGTTATTTGGCCAAAGGACTTTAAAAAAAAGTATTTTTGCGCCTGCCAAAAGTCTTTAAAAAAGTATTTTTGCGCCTGCCAAAAGACTTTAAAAAAGTTTTTTTGCGCTTGCCGAAAGACTTTAAAAAATTATTTTTTCGCCCGCCGAAAGACTTTAAAAAAGTATTTTTGCGCCTGCCAAAAGATTTTAAAAAAGTATTTTTGCGCCTGCCAAAAGACTTTAAAAAAGTATTTTTGCGCTTGCCAAAAGATTTTAATATAAAAAATTATACCATATGACAAATTTTATCTCGTACATTATAGTGCCAAAATCTTCAGTTTTTCAGCTTTAATAGTTGAATTATTGAATTTGGAAGTCATCCTGCGTCTTGAACATTTTGAGCGTTCTTTCTTTTATCCTCCATTGGCCACACTGATCGAGCAACAGTAAGAAAAACAAAACCTCCTCATTTTTTAGTTTACAAACGTTGAACTTGCGTCAAATTTTAACATTTTTTAACTTATTTCCTTTTACTTTTTTTTTAAATTGAATAATTTCTAGTGGACGATTACTACGAAAACATGCCTAAAGTCGTTTCTAGAAGTATAGCATGTTCGGACATAAAGACAAAGAAGAATACAGCGAAGAAAAGCCACTTCATATGTACTACTGCCTATGTGGGCAAATGACGCTAATTTTAGGTACGTTTTTATATTAAATAAACTATTTAAATGTTTTTTTAGATTGTGCAATTGAAAAGTTACCTTTGAGGAAACGAGATGGAGCGAGAGTCGTCGACGGTCACAAACACGCTCACAAAATGCTCTGCGATCCACATGAAACCATTTATATAAAAAGACCTGAAGGAATAGAACGTCAATATCGTCTAAAATGCAAAAGTATATAAAATTTGTTTAATTAAGTCCTTCTTAATGGATTTTTGCAACAAAAAGCTCCATTTTTACTTAAGCCGAGCTCTAATTATTAATTTATTTTTAGGTGTAAATTGCCGCTTTATTATAAACATGATCAAAACAGCAATGTTTCTTTCGTTTTAAAAAATTCCCTGAATAAAAATGGAGAAAAACCACAAATGGACTTTTACAATCAGACAACCGTGGAGCGGCCCAAAAAAATCATGGTGACCAAACATACGAAGAACATGGGGAAATTCAGTTCCGTCACAGTTTCTACGATTGATGAAGAAGAGACGAAATAGAAGCGGTAAAAAAATTTTTGAATAATTTTCGTTTTTAATTTTTTTTGGTTTTTAGAGAGAAGTTGCCGATTCTTATGCGAACAACGCTCGTATTATGAAAAACAACTGGAAAGGAAAGGGATGAATAAACGGAAATCGGAAAATACTGGACAAGATGGTGCGAAGAAAAATCGAGTGAGAGGGACATTAATTGAAAAATAATTTTTATGTAAATAAAAACCTTTATTTTAAAACAAAAGAAAAATTGTTCAGCTTTATAGTACGCAAGGTGAAGAAAAAAAAATTAAAATAAATACCTAATTATTAATAAATTAAAGACTATGAGGTAGAAAGATATTGATGAGCGAGCATGGTGAGGTGGAGTTGATCTTTCGTTTTTCCGCAGGCGACCGTTTGCCAGTTGAGGGCGTAGTTTCGACTTTTGTCGGGTCTTTCGAAGTCGATACGTTTGACGACCGACGATTTCGGAGACTCTTCCATGTCATCTTCGATATCGGAGACGACTTCTTGTTTTATCGCGACTCCCGACGGCGCCGGGTTCATCCAATCGGCGAGAGATTTTCGGACGGTTTTATTCGGCGATGCGTTCTCTTTACCGTAATTTTTCCTCTTTGAATCTTCACTCGTTTCATGCTCGCTTTGAAGGATTTCTTCTATATCTTGGACTAGATGAGAGGGCGACTGAAGCTAAAAATTAAAATATAATGTCTTACAAAATTTATTTATGCACAAAATTAAAATAATAGGGAAATGGTTATTTTTAATAATCAAAAAGCCAATGGACCGCAGAAAATAGTCATGAAAGAAAAATGCCATATCTGATAAAAGATTACTAACCCAATAGACTGTAGAAAACAGGAAGTTACAGATAAAGCGGATTTCTAGGGCCAAACGCTAGAGAAAAGGACTTGGGCTCAATTCTTTGGTCTATAAACTCCTTCTTTGGGTGTTTCACACCCTTCTTAACAAGTTTTGCGTCATAATCCTTGTTTTTTAGGTGATAGGTGTTCGGACGTAAGACATCTTTTTTACTGGGTTTTGGGTCATTTTCCTCAATTTTCTGGTGTAAAACACCAGTTAATTACGCATCTGGGCGTTGAACATCTCTTTTAACGTGCTGTGGGGCGTTTTTGTCGATTTTCTGGTGTAAAAACACCCGTTTAGTCACACGTCCAGGCGTTTAAAACGTCTTTTAAAAGGTTTTTATTGATTTCTGGTGTAAAAACACCCAGTTAATTACGCATCTGGGCGTTGAACATCTCTTTTAACGTGCTGTGGGGCGTTTTTGTCGATTTTCTGGTGTAAAAACACCCGTTTAGTCACACGTCCAGGCGTTTAAAACGTCTTTTAAAAGGTTTTTATTGATTTTCTGGTGTAAAAACACCCAGTTAATTACGCATCTGGGCGTTGAACATCTCTTTTAACGTGCTGTGGGGTTTTTGTCGATTTTCTGGTGTAAAAACACCCGTTTAGTCACACGTCCAGGCGTTTAAAACGTCTTTTAAAAGGTTTTTATTGATTTTGTGTAAAAACACCCAGTTAATTACGCATCTGGCGTTGAACATCTCTTTTAACGTGCTGTGGGGCGTTTTTGTCAATTTTCTGGTGTAAAAACACCCGTTTAGTTACACGTCCAGGCGTTTAAAACGTCTTGGTGTAAAAACACCCAGTTAATTACGCATCTGGGCGTTGAACATCTGTTTTAACGTGTTATGGGGCGTTTTTTTAAGATTTTCTGGGGTAGGGACACCCTTTTGATCAGTTGCCCGGGCGTTAAAAATCTCTTTTAGCGGGTTTTCGCTAAAATCCTTGTTTTTTAGGTGTAGAAACACCGGTTTGATAAGGTTTAGACATCTATACTATTATAGACACCCTTTTAATCAGTTGCCCGGGCAAAAATCTCTTTTAGCGGTTTTCGCTAAAATCCTTGTTTTTTAGGTGTAGAAACACCTGTTTGATAAGGTGTTCAGGCGTTAGACATCTTTTTTACTGGGTTTGGGTCGTTTTCCTCAATTTTCTGGTGTAGGAACACCCTTTTAATTAGGTGCCCGGGCGTTAAAAATCTTTATTAGCGGGTTTTGGGTCGTTTTCGCCAATTTTCTGGTGCAGAAACACCGTTTAGTACATCCAGGCGTTTAGCGGGTTTTGGGTCGTTTTCGCCAATTTCTGGTGCAGAAACACCCGTTTAGTACGTTCAGGCGTTTAGCGGGTTTTGGGTCGTTTTCGCCAATTTTCTGGTGCAGAAACACCCGTTTAGTTACACGTCCAGGCGTTTAAAACGGTTTTGTTGATTTTCTGGTGTAAAAACACCCGTTTACCCATGACTAAAGTCCGCCCATGCATAAAACAGAAAAAATGCTCAAAATCAGGGGAAAGGTAATTTTTGATCCCAAGCGGCAGTTTTAGTGTAAGAAACCTCACCTGATACTGCATGCCGATTCTTTTCCCCATGTCAGCTAAAGCCTTTTTAAACGGGGTCGGTGTCCTCGGGGTCGCCAAAAGATGCTTCATCTTCACCGGAGTGACCGAAGGTGTAACCATACCAGGAGAATCAGGACGTTGGGGCGTAACCGACCCATTTTGCCTCATCTCGCCATTATCGAACTGGAGCGACTTCAACGCTGGGCTTCTATCTAAATAGAAATGCTTCATATCTTCACTTTTTTCCGGTGTCTTTTTCGTTTTACGTAAAATATGGGGTATTCGACTCTCGTTTTATAAGCGTTACCGATTGGCGAGGCCGGTACGCTTCCTCCTCTTGTCGTCATAAATTCAGCGACATCCAACTCATTTTTAAAATCGTAGTCAATCTTACGCGATTTTTTCGCAGACTTGCGTGGCGTCGGTGGATCATCTCTGTCGAATTTACGCCTCATCGTGAATTCCAGTGATTCTTAATAGCATTATCTGTTCTACCTGGGAGCAACTTGGCTATTTTCGCCCACTGATTCCCAAGTTTTTTATGTGCCTCATAAATAATTTTATCTTCTTCTTCAGTCCAGGCTGTCTTTTTGATATTCGGATTTAAATGGTTATGCCATCTTTCACGGCATTGTTTGCCGATTCGACCTTTAAGATGGCAGGCGATCAACGTCCATTTTTTAGGGCCGTATCTTTCGACTAAGTTTATGACAGTTTCATCTTCTTCTTTAGTCCAAGGTCCTTTTACTAAGGCAGGGTTGACAACCTTGTGCCAGCGATGTTGGCAATGGACGTCCGTCCGTGGATGCATCAGCGAGGCAACTTTGTCCCATTGTTCGCCGTAGAATTCGACGAGCTGTTTGAGCCGAGTGTCCTCTTCTTTTGTCCAACGTTTCTTCACGTTTTTATCGTTGGATGTCCCCTCATCGTCGGAGAAATTATCATCACTGCTACTCTGCTCATCTCGTCCTAATGTCCTGTACATCTTCTAAGCACTCGAATTATCCAGGGTCAATATCTCAAGTCCATGCAGGAAAAACTTCTAAAGAAAAAATCCAATAAAATTTTGCATCTTTTAGATAGAGCTTAAATCTAAATAAACTAAGGGCCCATATTAGAGTGAAAACAAGCAAAAATCGAAGAAAACGCCTAAAACGTGTCGTAAAAAGTAGTTTTTTTTGGCAAAAAACCAAGAAAACGGTCTTGAAATAGGGACTCATGCCCTGTGGCATAAAATCGACTACCAGAAATATGGTAAAACGAGGAAAACTTCTTTAAAAAATCCAGTCAAATGTGGTTTTCTTGGCCAAAAACCAAGAAAACGTCTTGAAATAGAGACTTATGCCCTATGGCATAAAATCGACTACCAAAAATATGGTAAAACGGGGAAAACTCATTTAAAAAATCAAGTAAAATGTGGTTTTCTTGGCCAAAAAACCAAGAAAACGTCTTGAAATAGAGACTTATGCCCTGTGCATAAAATCGACTACCAAAAATGGTAAAACGGGGAAAACTTTTTAAAAAATCCAGTAAAATGTGGTTTTCCTTGGCCAAAAACCAAGAAAACGTCTGAAATAGAGACTTACCCTATGGCATAAAATCGACTACCAAAATATATAAACGGTGTATTCTTAGCCTCAATAGGGGAAAACTCTTTTAAAAAAATCCAGTAAAATGTGGTTTTCTTGGCCAAAAAACCAAGAAAACGTCTTGAAATAGAGACTTATGCCCTATGGCATAAAATCACTACCAAAAATATGGTAAAACGGGGAAAACTCATTTTAAAAAATCAAGTAAATGTGGTTTCTTGGCCAAAAACCAAGAAAACGTCCTGAAATAGAGATTTATGCCCTGTGGTATAAAATTGAATAACAAAATATAATAAACGGGGGTTTCTTTGCATCAATAGGGGAAACCTCCTTTAAAAAATCCAGTAAAAAGTGGTTTTCTTGGCCAAAAAACCAAGAAAACATCTTGAAATAGAATTTATGCCTTGATAAAATGACTACCAAAATATAGTAAAGGGGAAAATCTTTAAGAAAATGTTTTCTTGGAAAAATAGGGACGGGCTTGGCATAAATAGTAGGAAATTGTAAATGAACGTAAACCAGGGCTTGCAAGCAAAACGCATTTGACGACATCGAAGTTATATGACGCATATCGCTTGCATGACGCTATCAAAAAATTTCGCTATGCCCTAAAAGAACGATTATTATTTGTATAAAAATTGGTTTTATATTTACTTTTTCGTGTTGTTTCACATTTCCTTTTCGCTTCCGAGGTATAACTTGGTCGATTTTACTCCGAACGATGGTCATACTGGAAGTTATTAAGCAGACGTAAGCTAAACCTTCTTGCATTATAACAGCACCAACGTCGGCATTCTTAAAAACACAAAATTAGTTCATTTAACAAACAATATTTAACAAAACTCACTTGTGAGGGATCGCAGGCGATATCAACTCTTTCCAATGAAACGGAATCCCATTCAGTCTTAGTTAAAGTAAATTTTCTGTTAACTTCGAGATCCAAAGTGTGGTAAGCACCCATCTGTAACAGATATTCAGGAGTTGCAATGAATTTTAAGTTAGACAGCCAGCAAAGAAGGCATTGGCTGCTACGGAGAAACCTCTGTGCAGAACTGCAACCAACAAGGCTGATGAACTAAGCTTAAGCGGTAGGAAATGACCACCAACTGAACCCTACAGCCTAACTTGATGTATGAGTAGAAAAGAGCACATTCTCAGCTACTTTGAAAAAATGGTGAAACTCCTACATGCCTGGAAGTCTGTCGAAGTACAGCAGACGTGCTCAGACAGAGGAGTAAAGCCTGCATTCTGGTGGCTGATAGGATACAAGAAACTATGTCAACTGAAAGACTAGGGCTAGGCAGTGTGCAATCTAGCTAGCAGGAGGGGTCGATGCGCACAATGGCCCAGCTATCTAATCTTAGCTAGAATGAGAGAAAAACCCAGACAATGGGAGTACTGGACTCTTTCCAGCTTCTGGAGGCTAATCAAAGGGCTAGGGCTGGACAGTGAGCAATAATCTAGCTAGCAGAACGTACAATAAAGGGTTGATGCGCACAATGCTCCAGCAATATCAGATGGGCATACTCACTCCAGCTTCTGGAGGCTAATCAAAGCCTAGGGCTGGACAGTGAGCTATAATCTAGCTAGCAGAACGTACAATAAAGGGTTGATGCGCACAATGCACCAGCAATATCTAATCTAAGCCAGACTGAGAGCAAAAAAACTGCCCATCGGACTACTTAACAAGACCTCTGTCGCTGGAGCTTAACTAAAAGACTAGGGCTAAGCAGTAAGCAATCTAGCTAGCAGGAAGGGTTGATGCGCACAATGGCCCAGCAATCTAATCTTAGCTAGAATGAGAGAAAAACCCAGACAATGGGAGTACTGGACTCTTTCCAGCCTCTGGAGGCTAATCAAAGGGCCTGGGGCTGGACAGTGAGCTATAATCTAGTTAGCAGAACATACAATAAAGGGTTGATGCGCACAATGCAGCAATACCTAGTCTAAGCCAGAATGATAGAAAATCCCAGACGATGGGCATAATCACTCCAGCTTCTCTCTCCAGCTTCTGGAGGATAATCAAATGCCTAGGGCTGGACAGTGAGCTATAATCTAGCTAGCAGAATAAAGGGTTGATGCGCACATTGCACCAGCAATCTAAGCAATTAAAGCAAAAAACTGCCCATCGGACTACACAACAAGACTTCTGTCCGGTCGCTGGAGCTTAACTAAAAGACTAGGGCTAAGCAGTGAGCAATCTAGCTAGCAGGAGAGGTCGATGCGCACAATGGCCCAGCTATCTAATCTAAGCTAGAATGAGAGAAAAACCCAAACCATTGGACTAAACTCTTTCAGGCCAGCCGCTACTCAAAAGCCTAGGGCCGGACAGTGAGCTATAATCCAGCTAGCAGAACGTACAATAAAGGGTTGATGCTACAATGCACCAGCAATATCTAATCTAAGCCAGTATGAGAGAAAATCCCAGACGATGGGCATACTCACTCCAGCTTCTGGAGGCTAATTAAAAGCCTAGGGCTGGACAGTGAGCTATAATCTAGCTAGCAGAATGTACTATAAAGGGTTGATGCGCACAACGCACCAGCAACATCTAATCTAAGCCAGACTGAGAGCAAAAAACTGCCCATCGGACTACTCAACAAGATCTCTATCCAGTCGCTGGAGCTTAACTAAAAGACTAGGGCTAAGCAGTGAGCAATCTAGCTAGCAGGAGAGGGTCGATGCGCACAATGACCCAGCTATCTAATCTAAGCTAGAATGAGAAAAAAACCCAAACCATTACACTAAACTCTTTCAGGCCTCAGGAGACCAATCAAAGCCTAGTGTGGTGAGCTATAATCTAGCTAGTAGGGCACACAATGACCCAGCAGTATATAGCTAGAATGAATCATTTACCTTCACGTATTGGTTCTCTTCAATATTTCTCCCTTTAAGTCGCAAAACGCACGCTTGGGTATCAAAATCGATCGCTTCCACCCGAATGGTAAGCGTCGTCCGAATCCTCGAACTTGTCGAAGATCCAGTCGACGACTCATTTTGCACTTTCCTAAACAAAAACAATAAGAAATATAACAAAAATGACAAAAAACCATAAAACTCACCTAATAGTAGACGCCCTCACCGTATCCCCTTCACTGACCAAATTATAAGCGTGCCACATATCCTCCGACTCTTCAGGTATAAGAACCACACATCTAAAAACCCCAACAATAATTAAACATAAAATTTTATTAAAATAAAAATTACCCTCCTCCATCCTTCTCGACGTTTTTGTGTACGAGTTTCATCTGAGCGTAATTATATCAATTTTGGCCACGAATACAATATTTGAGTTATTCTTCTTCCTTATGTTATTCATTTTGTAAAAACTCGGGTCGTGCGAAATGCAAAAAGAAGGTTAAATAATCTAACCTTTAGGGAAACCTAACATTTATCTAAAATTTCGATCAAGCTCTCCTTCATCAAAAAATATTGCAGGCAATATAATAATAATTTATAATAATTTTTATTAATTGATAAAACAATTTATTTAATTTTAGTCAAATATAAACAAATAATATGACTTTTTTGATGATAAGGAGTTTCGCGGTCAAATCTGATCAGCTGATTCTTCAGATTTGCGCCGTGATCAGCTGATCGGAGTTTTTCTGTGTTGTGGTTTTGTATCTTGTGTCGTTTGTGCCGTTTTTGAAAGATTATTGAAGTGTATTTTTGTGTTTTTAAGTCGGATGATATTTTTTAAGTATATGTGCTTTGTTATATTTTTGAGAAGATCACGTGAACTTTGGTAAGTGGATGGTTTGTTTAAATTTGTTCAGTTGGGACGTTGATGTAAATATTGTTTGAAAAATCGTTGCAGCTTTCAAAATTGAAAAATTAGGTGCTTCGTTTTGAAAAAAAAAAAGTATGGATTCCTTGGTCGAAAAATTGTTAAAAACGCTTTTATTTCGATTGAATGCAAGTTCCCTGAAAAACACTTAAAACATCCAGTTTAAAGGGTGTTTCTGGGTCCAAAATTATATTGAAAAAGAAGAAACCCCAAAAATCGGGCTTAGGCTTCGACGCCTTCGAAATGTTCCACAATCATGGCACTTGGCCCCTTTTCCCCTGAAAGTAGCGTAGGTAATTAAATAATATTCGTTCCCACTTTCGAAATATTTGTTTTCAATCTTAAGGCAGAAAGTACTAGTTTGAAGAGCTTCCAACGAAAACTTCCTTAAAGAAAGGTACACTCTCATTAAAGAGAAGTAACAAAGTAGGAGGGGAAGTATACATATAGCAGGGGGAATTATAACAGAGATGGAAGTTTATTAACGGAGGGGGAAGTATAAGGGAGGGAAAGTATGAGGGAGGGGGAAGTATAAGGAAGGGGAAGTATAACGGAGGGTGAGCAAAACGGAAAAGGGAAGTATAACGAGTGCGAAGTTTATTTTTTTTGGCGAAAAAATTTCCAAGTTTTTTTTTTTAATTTTCTAAGTTTTTATTATTCAAAAAATTTTCTTTAAGTTTTTTTTTTTAATTTTCCGAGTTTTTAAATTTTTTTTAAATCTTTTTCTATGTTTTTCCGAGTTTTTTTTTCTTTTTTTTCCCCCGAAAGTTCTAAGTATCAAGGTAGAAATAATGGGTCCCAGTCGTAAGGCGTTGAAGTATTTTTTTACTTTATATAGGTAATAAATAAATAATATAATAAAAAAAATAATAAATTATTTTTTTATTTCAAGTATTTTTTTTATTACCAACTTTGTTCTGTTTGTTGTTGCGTTGAAGTATTTTTTTACTTTATATAGGTAATAATAAATAATAATATAATAAAAAAAATAAATTATTTTTTATTTCAAGTATTTTTTTTATTACCAACTTTGTTCTGCTTGTTCTGTCTCATGGCGAGTAAAATTGTTAATCGTTGCTAAAGGAAACTCCTTTGTTTTCGGATGTGTTTTTCAATTTTGAAAAAGGTCACCGAATAAACTGTTCTCGTTTTTTCTGGCTAAAAAACCGAGAAAAACTCTTAAAAAAAGGGTGAAAAATGCTTTTCTCGGCTGAAATAGCGTGGTAAAGTCTTAAATCTCTGGTATACCAGCGGGGTTTCCGGCCCAGAAGACTGAAGAAAAAGCCCATTTTATTAAAAATGGAATTTGGATCAAAAACCCCTGAAAATCCGATAAAAAAGGGTTTTTTAGGGCTGAAGTAGCGATGAAATGTCTTAAAAATCTGGTATACCAGCGGGTAAGCCCATAAATTTGTTTAGAAGGGGGTTTGGCTCAAAAACCCTAGGAAAACCCCCGAAAATCCGTTAAAAAAAAGGGTTTTTTAGGGCTGAAGTAGCGATGAAAAGTCTTAAAAATCTGGTATACCAGCGGGTAAGCCCATAAATTTATTAAGAAGGGGGTTTGGCTCAAAAACCCTAGGAAAACCTCCGAAAATCCGTTAAAAAAAGGGGTTTTTTAGGGCTGAAGTAGCGAGGAAAAGTCTTAAAAATCTGGTATACCAGCGGGGTTTCCCGCCCCAAAGACTGAAAAAATAGTTAGATTTCGAAGAAAAGGAATTCACCTAAAAACGCCCTTAGAAAATCGTATTTTTTAAATGATTTTTTCAAAAAATCGTATTTTTCATGATTTTTTTTTATAACTCTAATCAGTTAAACTTTTAAGTGATCATGATTTTAGCAAAAAAACCGTTATTTTTTTTATAACTCTATCAGTTAAACTTTTAAGTAATCATGATTTTAGCGAAAACCGTAAAAAAAAACTTTATTTTATTTTATTTTATTTTTTTGACAAGGCGGGTGTTACAATAATTGAAATGGAAATTCTGGCTCGAAATCTGAAATAATTTCACCCCTGGGCCCCGGGGAGAGCGCCAAGGCTGAATGTTAATTTTTTCAGTGAATCGATTTCATAGAGCTATGATTTTCTCCTGGTGATCCATTTTGAAAAAAAAATTTAAATTCACTTTTTTGTTTGTTTCAGATTGTGTTTCGAATTGTTCGTAATGAAATCGGGCTTTGTTAAAAAACTATGAGTGATCCTCCTCCAGATCGACCTTCGGGGCTTCGGCCACCGAGTAAAATCGGAAGATTATGTGCATCCGCCCATCCCAAACCAGCGGTTCCTGCAACTCCGAAAACAAGTCAGTCGATTTTAATTTAATGCACTTTTCAACGCTTTCTGTTCTTGTGCACCTTGCATGAATTTTTCAGGTTCCAGCTTAATTCTATCGTTATCATGTTTATTGTCAGGAAGCAATATCGAAAAAGTTGGTAGAAAAGAAAGTTTTCTACAAATCGTCGAAGATTCGTGTTTCACTACGAAAACTTACAAAACAAACTTTGACACGAAAGTATTCTATCAAGGTTAATAACCTCCTGGTGTTTATCATGAGACAGGAAGTTGATTTTTTTTATTGGTCGACATATTTAAAAAAAAATGGTTGAAAAAGTGGCTTGGGGAGCTTTTGGAGGATATTCTTCCAGAATTTGCTGCTGTAGATGCGGCTTTACTGAATTTTTAGTTCCTTCTCATTTCTGACTCGAACGCTACAAGTTTTTGAATAAAATTCTGTCGAGTAATGTTGTTATGAATGATGAGGATGACTCAACTTAAAAAAAAAATCGAGATCCTACATACTTGTATTAATAAACACGCGTCAGCTTGTGAATAATTAAGATCAGTGGGTTTCCATTATCTAATAATTTTGTTTAAAATATTAGTTTTTCAACTGTATTCTTGGAAAAAGCGTTATTCCATAAGTTTTTATAAATAACTGCTCGACTTATCAATGCGTCCTTATAAATATTCATGGCCCATTAAAAAAATAATCGTAATCAGTTTTTAATTTAAACGAACAATCGTCCAATGATTCATTTCACGAACCCAATCAATTCCATCCAGCGATGCGGAAAGGCAAATCGTCCTTATTAATCGCTCAGATTTTTAAGACAACGGGGCTACTGTTTGACCTTTTTTGTTGGGGGCCTGTCGGAGTGTTAAAAAAAACCTTAAAATTCTTTAATTTAAAATGATAATCCATTTGAAAAAGTGAACGACTGCTACTTATTTTTAAAATTGCCAAAAGCACCAACAGTAGCACTATCCCTCGTTTCTTCCGCCCAGGAAAGAGAGATTTTACCAGATTTGTGGTCTTCTACCTTGATATTTCGAGCAAGTGACTCCCTTTTACTTGATCTTCTGCTCGAAAATCACCCGCTTTCTCGGGCTTGCCGACACGAAAATAAAACCCTAGGGGCTGGGCCATTGGGCTTTGCTCAACTGCACCGACATCAATTGCACCGAAATGTCGAACATATCAACTGCACCGCTATTGTGCTATTGTGGTGCTGGTGGAAGCAATCGCCGACATCAGGTCCTCTACGAATTTCGCATACATCCAAAAGAGGAAGAGCAAAAACACTGATTGTCCTCGGCCGGTGCAGTTAATTGCCAGTCGGGCCATTTCCACTGTATTTGTGGACTTCTTCCTCGTTTTTTTCTGCCCAGAAAAGAGGGATTTCTTTGGTAAAACGAGGGATTTAACCAGATTTGTGGGCTTTTACCTTGCTATTTCGAGCAAGTGACTCCCTTTTACTTGATCTTCTGCTCGAAAATCACCCGTTTTCTCGGGCTTGCCGACACGAAAATATAACCCTAGGGGCTGGCCCATTGGGCGTTGCTCAACTGCACCGGAACCGACATCAACTGCACTGGCGATCAACTGCACCGAAATGTCGAACATATCAACTGCACCGCTATTGTGCTATTGTGGTGCTGGTGGAAGGAATCGCCGACATCAGGTCCTCTACGAAGGCATCCTCTATTTCTCATACATCCAGAAGAGGAAGAGCAAAAACCAGCTGTAGCCACTGGCTATCTTCACTTTCACCCTGTATTCGGCAGTCAGTCCAAGCGCCTGAATCTTAAATCTTTCGCCACCACGATTGTGACAGACGAAACCGACAACCGGCGATCTTGGATGTGGGGAACAAAGCTCTCACGGCTCCATGAATGGCTTTCTTCAAGCCGAAAACATTACGGTGAAGATTGAGAAGTGCAGATGATATGCGACCATTACTACCTGATGAAGTAAGCAAGTGCAGTCAATACGTTTACGTTTCACTAATTGTCCTCGGCCGGTGCTGTTAATTGCCAGCCGGGCATTTCCACTGTATTTGTGGACTCGTTTTTTCTGCCCAGAAAAGAAAGATTTCTTCAGATTAGTAAAGCGTGGGATTTAACCGGATTTGTGGACTTTTACCTTGATATTTCGACCCAGTGACTCCCATTTCCTTGATCTTCTGGCCGAAAGTCTCCGATTTTGTCTATTTCAACTATGAACAGAGATTGACGCTGTCGAAAACGAAAAGACCTGGGCCTAGTTATGAAGGCTTTCTTCTGTTTTTTAGGGATTAATTTGCTGTATTAGCTCTGAATACTTCTGAATACTCTGAATACTGAATAGCTCTGTATGAAGCTGAAAACTTGTACAGTTGAGCCAGTGAAAATATGACAATCAAGGTATAATTTTTGAGAAGTTAAGAGGCTTGTTCTTCATTACGATTATTGTGTCTGTGTTGGAATTACCCATTTGATTTCCGAGCTTAAAATTGATGTTTGAATTAAGTGTTTCATTGTTTGTTTATTATGGCCTGCGTTAATGACAGGTTTGCTAGCCGTGAACGTCGAGTGTTTGAATGTTATTTTTCCCACCTACTTAAAAGCTCCTTTCTATTTGCACAATCCACGCATTGGACGTTCGAATTTACTTTAAAAATTCTACAAACGGGAAGTTATGGGGTTTTTTTCACTGTTGTAATCGCTCGTAATAAGGCCTATTTTGATCCCATGGGTTTAATCTGATCTGACGGAGTCGTTTTGCGTCGGCTCGCCCACGTGTGGCTTATGGTCACACTGGTTGAGATATCAAAAGAAGATTTTGAGGTTTTTCGGACACTGGCCTTGAACGTTTTGCGCACATCGCTTAGTCATTTCGATGCACAATAATAAACAAATGACAAACTTTGAGGAAAAACTCACACGTATTAACTTCCTTAATACGTCCTACACCGATCTCAACTTTGTCTGTGGTTCCGGCCGGCCGTAGCATTTTTTTCCGCAACACTTTACGGCCACAGTTTTCAACCGATTTTCACCAAATTTTCACACAAATTTTTTTAGCCGGTGAAGAAGAATGTAACGAGGGGGATTTTTGAATTTCGAAAAAATGGCGGAGATATGTCTGTTTGAAATTTAAAAAAATTTGCTGCGGCCGAATCGTTAATCCGATTTTCACCAATTACTCCTTATATTTTTTAAGAATTTTTGGTGTAAAAAAATTGCCACTTTTTAATTATTTTTTTTTAGTAGGGAGAAATTTTATACTTCTACCCTTTACGAGAGGCACATCCCTAGGCCAAAAGGCCCATTGTTTCTACCTTGACACTTAGAAAAATTTTCGAAAAAAAGAACTTAAAAAATTAAAAAAAAAGTTAAAAAAGCGCAAATTTAAAAAAGAAAACCCGGAAAATTAAAAAAAAAAACTCGGAAAATTTTTAGAAAAAAAATCCCTCTCTCTTATACTTCCCCTCCCTTATACTTCCCCCTCCGTTGTACGTCCCCTCCGTTATACTTCCCTCTCCTATATTGTTACTTCTCTTTAAGAAAGTTTTCGTTGGAAGCTCTTCAAACCTGTACTTTTACCTATTATAAATATTGTTTCAATAAACCCAACGAATTTTATCCAACGAAATTTTCTTCTCCCACAAACGCATGTGAAAACTCTGAAAAAAAATCTACCTAAAAACCCTATAAATCACGTTATTTGGGAAAGGGGGTCTTCCACACCAAAGCAGCAAAATTAATCATGAGATTGTGGTGCCGGCCGTCCGTCCGTCGCCAGCTTTTTTCCGGAACATTTCACGCAATTTTTATCTGATTTTTTACAAAATCTTCATATTGAGTTTTATCTAGAAGATTTCGAGAACTTTGTTTTGGAATTTCAAAAATGGCGGAGATCTTCATTCTAAAGTTTCGTTTAATGCGCTGCCGTACTATTAATCCTATGTTCACCAAATTTTCTCCAACTACTCCTTAAATTAAAGAGTCAAAAGTCTGTTGAGTTTTCGATAGAAGAGAGAAATTTTGGCTTTTCACGCACGTTCACAATGGCCTAGATGGGCGAAGACTCCCAGGTCCAGACCCTTAATTTACATTGCATTTTTTTAGTCTCTACTGCGTAATCTTTTTCTTTTCTTTCTTTGGCGTGTGTAATCCACACTCATCGGAAATCTGCATTTAAATCGATTTTGCGACGCGCGAAACAATATTGCTTATGTAAATTTGCGTAAAATTAATTTTCTTGTGTCAATTGTTTTAGAAAAAGCGCTTGCCAAATCTGCGCGTTGTGCACATAATTAAATAACGTATTATGAATATACATTGTATATTCAAAATTCATTAAAATAAAATGTTTTCTCAATATAGGTTTATTTTTAATTGGATTACTTTTAAAAAACTTGTTCTTTCGAAGGTCCGGCCTTTATCCCGTTGTGTAAATAAAAAAAATTAATTTTTTCAAGGAGATTAGGCCGCTTTTTTTCTTAAAATCCGAAGTCATGGGAGGTGTTAAATGGTTTTATGGGAGACGCCTTTTATCGCAGATTTGAGACACTGACGCGACAAAATTTATCCACATAAATCATATTTAAAGGCTTGGCCGGATGACTGCAATTTTTTTTTCTCAGGAACGCCTTAAGGTCGCTTTTCTGAGGTTTTTTCTGGCTTCCCTGAGGCAAACTTTGAAGTTTTTTTTGCAACATCTTGGCCCTGATAGCTACTAGTTTTGGTCACGGTCTCCTTTTTGCTTCATATCTGCGTTTTCAACGAAAAAAAAAAAATTTTTTTTGATAACATTTTTATCCAAATTATGGTTTGTTTTGATATTTGACGTAAGAAGCAAGAATTTTAACGTGTCTACGTTATCTACATCAGCCGTGTCCTTTAATGTCCACCCACTAAATTCAAGATTCCCTCAAAGGCGTTGTTTATAAAGTGTCGCTTTTTTGCAGTAAATGTTTTATGTGAAAGAAAAAAAAAAGAGTCGGAGATTTGGAAGAGAAATTCATCATTGTCTTGTTTTTATGATTGTTTGAACGGAGAATTCAGTTTTATCGGCTGTCATAATTTATCGTATGCTAAATTGGCCGTACGACTTAAAGACGGTTCCGCCTCCGCCCCTTGGGACCTTCAATTTTAAACGGATGTCGTGCTTTATGTTAAATTGCCGGAAAAGAGGGGCGGGGAGATGTGAATTTTGTTTGGCCGGATGAAGGTGTACTTTAAATTCACTTTAAGTGGGTTTCTAGGGTCAAAAGACAAGTGATCGTTATTTTGAAAAAAATATCAGTCGGATATTTACCGCCTCGTCAAATTAATGGCCAATTTAAAGGCTAACTGTGGCTCAACACTCGAAAAACATGAATTAGTAATCCACAAAAACTTAAGCTTAAGGATGACATTGCCATCAAGTGGAGCTTTAAAGTGATCCATAGAAACTATGGAAGCTTAGGGACAGAGTAGGGCATAATCGTAATCATGATTACAATAATGATTACAATTATTTGCTTATTACTTACATGTAAGTTATTGATTACTTACAAGTACGATGTTTTTGGAAAAAAATACGATTTTTAGGTAGATTTTTTAAAAAACATAATTTATAAAAAAAAGTACGACTTTTTGAAAAACAATCACAAAAAAATACCTATTTTTGAAAAGCAATCACAAAAAAATACGATTTTTTAAAAAACATTCACCAAAAAATACGAATTTTTTGAAAAACAATCACCCAAAAGTACGATTTTTTGAAAAACAATCACAAAAAATACCTATTTTTGAAAAACAATCACAAAAAATACGATTTTTTAAAAAACATTCACCAAAAAATACGAATTTTTTGAAAAACAATCACCAAAAAGTACGATTTTTTGAAAAACTATCACAAAAAATACCTATTTTTGAAAAACAATCCCAAAAAATACCTATTTTTGAAAAACAATCACAAAAAAACGATTTTTTTAAAAAAAACAATCACCAAAAATTACGAATTGTTTGAAAAACAATCACCAAAAAGTACGATTTTTTAAAAAACATTCACAAAAAATACGATTCTTGAAAAGCAATCACAAAAAATACCAATTGTTGAAAAACAATCACAAAAAATACCTATTTTTGAAAAACAATCACAAAAAATACGATTTTTTAAAAAACAATCACAAAAAAATTGGAATTTTTTGAAAAACAATCACCAAAAAGTACGGTTTTTTGAAAAACAATCACAAAAAATACCAATTTTTGAAAAACAAGCCCAAAAAATACCCATTTTTGAAAAACAATCACAAAAAATACAATTTTTAAAAAACAATCACCAAATATACGACTTTTTGAAAAACAATCACAAAAATACAATTTTTGAAAAGCAATCACAAAAAATACGATTTTTTGAAAAGCAATCACAAAAAATACGATTTTTTGAAAAACAATCCCAAAAAATACGATTTTTTGAAGAACAATCACAAAAATACCATTTTTTGAAAAACAATTACCAAAAATACCATTTTTTGAAAAACAATCACAAAAAATACCATTTTTTGAAAAAATGCCCTTTTTGCTTAGGGTTTACATTATCCCACCAAGTGGAGCCCTTAAGGATCCCACTATGCCACCAAGTGGAGCTTACAAAAAGGAGTTCGGATTATGAAGCAAGCGTTCTACATAACAGGGATTCGTCCGATTGATTCTCAAGGTCATTCTTTTCCTAATTTTTCCCGTCTTTTTACCCTTATCTTCTCCCCCATGTTCAAAGGCAACCGGGAGTAAGTTAACTTTTTTGCCCTTACAGTTTTTAAGCTTTTTCACAATTTGGAATGACTTACGCTTTTATGATTCTCAGATCATCCTGATCGCGAATTGGCTTTTAGCCTCCTTGACACCCCCCACAACAGCTTCGTTCTCTGAAAATACACCTCAACTTCCAGCTATTTATGCGGAAAATTTTGCCATTTTTAGCCTTATTTTGTGTAAAAGTTGTGAGCAAAGTGTTTTTTGGAAAATTTATTTTGTCTTTTGGGTTTTGCAAGTTGTTATTCCTTTTGAATTGTTCGGGGAAAAAAGGAAGTTTTATATTTCACGTCCTTTTGGTCCCTTTTTCAAAATTTTACGCTGTTTTCCACCGACTTATTCATTGTTTTTTTCGAGTTTGAACTGGAATAAAGCTTATTTTGCGGATCTCAGCGACGGTGGTAGGGGACTCAGTGGGCAGCCCCTCGAGAGCGAAAAAAAAAATCGAGGTGTGTTCCACCATTCCGTCAGAAGGCATCGAACAGAAATCACCATCACTCATGCCAGCTCTCTTCGGCTATCATATGTCATCTTCAGGTAACATCCCGGCTTCATGCCCAATCAAACCCGTCAATGTCTTTTCGAGTTCACAAAAAAAATCCAATTTTCCAATTCAATTCAAATACGCATTTTTTCTACATTTCCCTACCCACACTTTTTTTAAATCCTCTTTTTCCCACGTAAACAACTATGTAAATCATTAATTTCGAATTTTTTTAATCTATTTTCTTAAAAATTATTTTTGGAATCATTTTCCCCATTCACCCATCATTTTCAGGGTCGGTTTAAAGTTCAAAATTGATCGTTTTCTGTTCAGATTTTATCGGAAATGTTTTTTGAAAATTCTTTTTTTCTCTTCTCAAACAAAGGATCTCAAATCTAATTGGTTGATTGTTATTTGTGACATCGTTAATTACGTGGGCGCGGCTTAATTTTCTTTAAATCAAACCATATTATCTTTTTTAGTAAAAATATATTGGAAAATACAGTCCGAAAAATCCCACAGGTGTTATTTGATGGATTTATGGATGGAATTTACATTTTTTTGCTTTCTACAAGGACTTTCAAACTTTACGTTTTTATGTCTTTTTTTAAGTCCCACTTAACTTAATGTTTTTATAAATGGAACCTTTCGGTTTTTAATGGATTTCTTTAATTTGCCAGTAAAAAAAGGAATTTTTTTTTTCTTTTTCCCGCTTCTTGAATCCCGGATGTTTCTGATGCCAAAATGTGGGTGCAACAATCTTGTTTTTCTCTCAGGAAACGCCTTTTCTTTTGTAAATAATAAAAATTCAAGGAAAGGTGTCTTAAAGAGCCATTTTCCAGGTTAAAACAGGGTTCATAGTTTGAAAAAATTTAGCATAAAAATAAACTTTTATATTCAAATATATTCAAAGTCGAGAAACAATGAAGCATCAGTCCGTAATGAATCGGCCCATTCATTTATGGTAATAAAGTCATGTGTACGAGAACCTTGAGTACAAAAGACGATTTTTTTACCCATTTTCTAAGATGTCCTTGTCTCCTGTGTTCATGCGTTTTACTCAAAATGGGACTAATTCTGTCAGTGATGACGGTTTTTCTCATTTGTCCTGGACCTAAAGCTGCTCTTGGCCTTATTATCCTTGTTTGAAAATGCGGTTTCCGTGACTTTGACCACTGTCGCCTTTTAAAAACGCTTGATGAATAAACAATTAACTATTTTTAAACAAAACTCCCCAGAAACTCATTTTTTTCTCTGAGAAATCGTCGGTTCAGCATTTTCCAAGGTTTTGTTCTCTTGTATTAATTAACATTTTATCGGATCTTTGCGATGTACGAAGCCACCAAAGGCCTTTATTACTCTAAACCGCAACGTCAAGGACAACTTGTTATTTTTCAGTATAATAATAATTTTAAACTGTAATTTTATATCAATTAATACCATATTTGGGTTGAAAGTATGTTTTACGAAAAAAAAATTACTACGTTGAATTTCAGCACCCTGTGTTTTACGTCCAACAAAGTGACCTAGCAGTGGTTTTTTGGCTGAAATGTTCGTTTAATGACTGCTTTACAGCCTAATCCTCCGTCTAATCACTGCTTTACGGCCAAAATAACGACCTATCGTCAGTTTTGCGTCCATAATACCAATCGAGCTGCACTTTAACCGCCCAAATGTCCATTTAGCGACTGTTTTACTGCCAAATTGTCCATGTAACGACTGTATTACGGCCAAATTATCGATCTACTGGCTGTTTTACGTCCAAAAAAGTGACCTAGCAGTGGTTTTTTGGCTGAAATGTTCGTTTAATGACTGCTTTACAGCCTAATCCTCCGTCTAATCAATGATTTACGGCCAAAACATCGACCTATCGTCAGTTTTGCGCCCATAAGACCAATCGAACTGCACTTTAACCGCCCAAATATCCATTTAACGACTGTTTTGCAACCGAAATGTCCATTTAGCGACTGTTTCACCGCCAAATTGTCCATGCAACGGCCGTTTTACGGCCAAAGTGTCGATCTATTGGCTGTTTTACGTCCAAAAAACTGACCTAGCAGCGGTTTACTGGCTGAAATGTCAGTTTAATGACTGCTTTATAGCCAAATCCTCCGTCCAATGACTGCTTTGCTCAGTAGTCAATTGCTCCATTGTTCCAAATTTTATGGAGATCTTCTCGGGTATGGTATAAGTAAATTCTGAAAATTTCAAGTCGATCGGTATACAGGGTGCCGAGATATACCCCGGAGTGCTTTTTTTTGTGGGTTAAAAAGTACTTGCAACTACGGGAACTCCCTCAAAGTAGAGCAATTCAATCATTTTTCTTCCTACTATCGAAAAAAATTTCTTCGCCCAGACAGGCCACACGGATCTGGCGTGAACAGCACAAATTTCTCCCTACTATCGAAAAATATTCTATTACATATAAGGAGTATTTTTAGATAATTTGGTTAAAATCGGATGGAAATTGGTTAAATTTTCTAATTAATTTTCCTTTTTGGTTAAATTTTCTAATTAATTTTCCTTTTTGGGGTCTGGAAGACCCTTTGCCAATGAAGGGTATCACAATAACTTCTCTTTGAGAAAATTAAAAGAACTCCCTAGGTTCCTCCGGGAGGGAACCACAAGAAGAGAAGTCGACCTAAAAATTTTGCATTTTAATTTTTATTGCGTCTATATTCCGCAAGGTTATTGATTTTACTATGAAACAATTAATAGAGGAAGAAATGACTGATAACGTATATCTCACGACGCGATTCGGCTTAAAAAGCCTCGTCAGGAGAGCTATTTTCTCTATCACAATCATTTTTATCTTTTCACTGTGAACTTATCTCCGAAAGATTTAGAGGATACAGCGGGAAGCCGGAAACAAACCGTCTCCCTAAAGCTCACCGCCGCCACCGTTCTCCGATAGATAGAGCCACTCCTAGAGATTTAGTGGATACAGCGGGAAGCTTGAAACAAACCTAAAAATTTTGGTCAATTTTCCGGAATTTTTGGATAAAAAAACAAAATATTGTTATGAATTAAAATCAACCAAGGTTTTCTAATCCCACTCGACGCAGTGTAAATGTCAACTTTTCACGCGAAATTTATCGCCCTTCTTTTTCATTCAGGTTTATTTTGCATAGAATGAAACCTTTTTTAATCCGCCATTAAGTTAGTTTTTCGTGGCGTTCCCAAAAAGTCGTAAATTTCGTCTTGTTTTTCTCACCTTTTTATTCTCCAGAACCAAGGAAAAGAGGCTTTACGATTTTGAACTTGAAACTCCCACTCTAAATCCTTTGATTCATCAATCAGCCGACTCTCCAATTTCCATAATTTTTCTGGAAGATCCTGGAATTCAAAAAATGGTAATTTATTTATGAAAAATCTAATAACGGTAAAAAATAGCGTTTTAGGCAAAAAATATTTTGATTTTTTAAAAACGCATAGTGATGTAATCTTTTAAACATTTTTTGATTTTAAAAAACACTTATTAAAAATTAGTTTCCACAATAATTACAGATTTTAAATTAAGAAAGATCAACGCCCCTTTAATTTTTCAGGTCAATTTTGTTTTCTAAAAAAAAAAATATTCCGTAGGTGGATCACACTGGAATACTCAGGTTTAAGGCCAAGTGTAGGCCATCGTGTAGGAAGGATTATACTATTCCTGTGTTTGTAGGTCATTTCGTTCCTTTGGTTTAAAAATGGAAAAATCGTTTTATTGGTCCATAAAATTAAGATCTACGTCTCGTCTTAACGCTGAATCAGAGACGCCTACGTTCTTTAATTATCCTCGAAAAGACATTCGACGTAAAAGAAAAAAAAAAAATTAAAACTTCTCGATATTTTTAGATGGAGCGAGTTATTTAAGAAAACTTAGCGATGACCTCATGAAAACGAGGATTAATGGTAACGATAGTTTAAGCTGGAGGAATGTCCATTGTATTGCACTTTGCATGGTTTTTTATTGCACGTTTTTTCTTTTTTTATTTAGAAGAAGTCGAGGAAGACTTTTACCCTTCGAATGGGAGGAGGATGAGCTACGACAGAAAGTCTTCAAGTGAGTTTATCCGTTCTGCGAAGAAATCAGTGAAATTTGATTCTGAACCAAAAATCGGAGTTTATGTTCGTTCCACAGACACACACAGTAGTAATTCTTTTCTTTTTCACATTTTTGGCACTGAATTCAACGTAGCACATTACACTATATTAATGCGATTTAATTACACTGCCTCCTTGATCATTCATTGTCCAATTAGGATAGTTCACTAGCGGTCTAACTTTAGTACACCTGGATGCTCTAGTTTATTGCTTTCGAATACAAGCGGTTTGACCGCAGCTGTAGGTTCCAATGACCTTAGGCTGCTCAAATTTTTTGGTTCAGAAAATGATTTCTAAATTTGGATTTCAACCTGCGAATTACCAACGTGCATGTTATTGTATTCTGTTTCATTTGTTTTGCTTCTTCCATCATTTTGTGTTTGTCTGCACTCTTTTGCTTGCACGTGCATGAAGTCGGTGGCCTGTCGTCCAACGACTCCCTTTGGGGTGATGCGAGGAGACTTAGCGAAGCCGGAATTAGACGTGCATCAGGTAGTTTTGCTCGTTTTAAGCCTTTTTGTTGAGAATATGTTGAGAAAAAGTATTTTTGTTTTTGTAGACAACAGTGTCGTCTTGACTGAAGATACCGATAGTTTTATTATCGGTGACCGGGTATGGGTCGGTGGTACGAAACCGGTCATATATCGTTTATCGGAGAAACGCAATTTGCGCCCGGAGATTGGGCCGGGATCGTATTAGATGAGCCGATTGGTAAGAAACGTTTTATGCTAAAATCCCGCCATTTAGGATGTCCTTTTAAGGTAAAAATGATGGATCTGTCGGTGGGATTCGTTATTTTCAATGTGAAAACAAAAAGGGAGTTTTTTCTAAGTTGAGCCGCCTGACAAGATACCCACTTTCGACCCCTTTATCGACGCCGACGCCGACATCTCCGACACCTCCACTTCCTTCTACTTCTCCGATTTTAAAAACTTCTCCGACTTCCAGCATTAAAAGCTCTTCTGCGAGATCGACTGTCAGCCCGACTACTCCAGGTAGACTCGATGGTTTAAAGTAATTAGAATTTAAATTTTCGTAGCACACACTGGAGAAGTTAAAGTTGGAGAAAGAGTTATTGTAATGAGCGGGCAAGGTTCCAAATTGGGTGTACTCAGATTCAAAGGATATACGGCGTTTTCTGAGGGTACATGGTGCGGAGTAGAACTTGATGAGCCTCTAGGGAAAAACGATGGTTCAGTCGAAGGCGTCAGGTATAACCAATGAGAGCAAAACGAATTTCTAATGAATAAACAGATATTTCACATGCGAGCCGAAATACGGGTTGTTTGCCCCGCTTCATAAAGTGAGCAGATCGCCAGCTCCGAATCGTCGCCCTTCATGTCAAATCCATCATTCGGTCAGGAGGGCTTCTTCTAAAGAAAGCCTCAATTCGACGACTTCTAGCGTTCGCACAACAGCTACTACTGCTAGTACAGCAAGGGTAAGAGGCGTCTCTCTAAATGTGCATGTAGCACGATTGTCTTTCCCTTACCCAAATCCTATACTTCAAACTTTGTATTGATTGTTCCTTCAAATTTTCACAGAAGCCACTGTTCGCTCGCCCTTCAGCTTTACCAGCCACACCAAAGCCATCGAGTCAGGTAAAATATGGTCATCTAAGGGAGATTTAATGTGTTTAAGAGATCTAAATGTTCTAACTTTCGGTGTTAGGTTCTAACAGTTCTGACAGTGTAAAAAAATTTGAAATGTCCTTAAATATTTTGTTATTTTCTTAAATTTCAGGTTGATATGATAAGATACTATTATCCTCACTGGGAGCGAGAATTCTATTGAACGAAATAAATTTTCCAATTTTATTTTACAAGCCTATGCTCTATTTATTACTTTTTTTTTAACTGTAGTTTTTCTTTTTCGATTTAATAGACTGATCTCTAGAATCTTACTAATAAAAAAAATTTATGTTTTGTTAATTTTAAAAATTAATTTGTTATTTTAACTTCATTAAAAAAATTTTTGCTTTGCAAATATGTAATTTGTTAACGTGTTTTTTATGTGTAAATAATAAAGAGTGTTAATTTCTTATTTTCCTTTTCCTTCATCTTCAGATTCAAAGGAATCTATGAAATTTAAACAAAAAGGCATCGTCAGCGGCAGGTCGCATAAATGGCATACCAGAAAGTGGATATGAGGCGCTCCGGGTACGAAGGGCGAACTCAACGTAGTTTCGAGATATTCGCATTTTAACGTTTTATGTTACGGGCGAACTCAACAGAAAAGTCATGCCCTGGAATGGGAAAAGGAGTGGGGGATTTTGGACTAGGATATGGAGTTCGCCCTTCGTACCCGCTCGGATATCGCAGTTAGAGCTTTGCCGCATATCGGTTTTTACGTATTAAAAGGGGAAAAAAGGGCGAACTCAACATAAAAATTATATGGGTGTATTCACCAAGAGGTCTAGAATCTGAAAATGAAAAAAAAAATTGTCCCATGTTGAGTTCGCCCTTCGTACCCGGAGCGCCTCATATAGACTTTAAAATAAACCTACAGTGGTAGAGAATATCTTTAAAATTGGTCTTTAATCAAGAGAGGAGTACAAGGAAGATATGAGGCGCTCCGGGTACGAAGGGCGAACTCGACATGGGACAAATTTTTTTAACTTCCTTAAAGAAGTTATTGTGATACCCTCGACGTCGGGTTTTTGGGGAAGGGTCCTCCAGTTTTTTTTTTCATTTTCAGATTCTAGACCTCATGGTGAATACATCCATATAATTTTTATGTTGAGTTCGCCATTTTTCCCCTTTAAATACGTAAAAACCGAAACTTTAAAATGCGAATATCTCGAAACTACGTTTTGTCGAGTTCGCCCTTCGTACCCGGAGCGCCTCATATTTCCCTTGGCCTCTAGACCCTCTTGAATTTTCAGGATTTGCCTACAAAGCCACAGAAGTGCAGGAGCGCCCTCTGTTGTTTTCCTGGGTACCCAAAAAAAAAAAACGAATCCGTTGAAGGTGCTGTTAGTTGCTTTTAGAATTTTATATATTCTCCCGTTGAGAACAGGAATAAGCAGTGTTGCTGCAAGGTGTTTCCTGGCTCCTATGCTCTTATATAGGTTTGCTAAGAAAGAAAATTTCATAAAGCTAAAATTAGATAAAATGTTAATTAGACAAAATTAGATGTTTCAAGTTGTCGCTTGTTGGGAGAAAATTAGTTATTTAAAATTTGCGCTGTCAGAGATAGGTTATGATTTATGAGCATTTAGATCTCTTTCTGTTGGCGAAACGAACTCATTATAAGATATTTTATATTTTAGGACCTCTTAAAAAGCAAACAGGATCAAATAAACCAGCTCTTAAAAGAAAGAGAGCTCGACCGTTCGACGCTGACGAAAGCCGCAGAACAAGCCGACGAAGCCGAACGGAAGCTGGGACTTGTTCTTGACGAATTGAATCAGTAAGGCAAACCTTTGAAATTATTTTGTAATTTTTGTTTCCTAGTATCGAGCGGATTCTGAGAAAAAGATAGCCGAGTTGACAATGAAGGTTAATTCGTTTGAAAAAGAGAAAAATGAATTACTTTCTCAAATGGAGGACATACAGTTTAGAACTGAAGAGGAATCCTTTCTCAATAAAGAAGTTGAGGTATTTTCTTTAATTTTTCTCTACCATTCATATTTTGTTTTAGGATAAAAATAAAAAGGCCAACGAAAGAATCAAAGAATTGAACTATCTCGTACAAGAGCAGAGAAATCGTATCGATGAGCTTGCTGTAGAATCAAGGATGCTAAAAGATTCAGAAGCGTCGCTTCTTCTCGTCCGAGAAGAGCTTGAACATCTCAAGAAAGGACACGAAGAAAAAGAAAAGGAATTCAAACAAGAACTAATCGATACAATGGACCGCGCCAACAGGATGGAACAAAATTACAACGAATCTCAAGAAAAACTAGAAAGTCTAAGTCTATCCGGCAAAAACCTTCAAGATTCCAACATGAAAAACCTCGAAAATCAAATTGAAGAGTTAAAAACAATCAATTCATCGTTAAACAAAGAATTGACCGAAAAAGAACAATCGAAATTAAAACTTGTACAATCCATCCAAAATAAAGAAACCGATTTTGCTCAATTAGAAAAAACCATAAACAAGTTAGAATTAGATAAAAAAGGCTTATTAGAAGAAATCAATGTTTTAAAATTAAACAACCAGGATTTAAATAAACAAATTGATGACAACAAAGTAGAATGTGAATCCTTAAAATCATCCATTGAGGCTTTAAAGTCTGCAGCTGATCAGAGCTTAAATAAAATAAAAGATCAAGACAATCAAATAACTTCTTTACAGAATTCCCATGCACAAAATCTCTCAGATTTACGCCAAGAATTAACTCAAATTATCGAAAAACATCAATCAGAAAATGAAGCGTTAAAATCTCAATTGAAAGACTGCGAATCTCAATTAACCCAAGATAGAGAAGAACTGACTAAAATTAAATTAGAAAATGAAAAGAATCAAGAAAAAATTGTTATTTTAAATAAAGAAATTGAAAATTCGAAAAAATCATTGGACGATACCCTTCACTCTGAAAACAGCAAAGAAGAAGAGATCTCTTCGCTAAAAAAGAAATCGAATCATTAAAATTAGAATCAGAAAAATTAATTTTATTGACAGAATCTTTTGAAAAAATAAAGAATGAAAATGTTGAATTGTCAAATTCAATTAAGGAATTACAAAATAATCTGGATTCGTCAGAAAAATTAAAGTTAACCTAATCAAAGAAAAAGATGAGGTTATTTCTAAACTTGGAGAAAATGTTGCTGAAAAGAGTTCTGATAATGAAAAATTACAAAAAGAAATACAAATGATGAAAGATGAAATGAAAGAAAGGAACATCCAAGTTGCTAATTTAGAAGAAAAACTGAGCAAAAATGAATCATCTTTGTGCCAACTTCAAAATAACCTTGAAAACAAATGGCTTCCATGGATGAACTTCAAAAAGAACTAGAAGGTTAGTTCTGTTAATTTTTGTAAAATACTAATTATTTTTCAGATGCCAAAGAAAAATTGTTAATATGTCAAAACAAGAGGAAATTTTGAAAAACCATGAGAA
>JACGAQ010001666.1:0-54130 GCA_014119065.1 Orius insidiosus
TTTTGTAGGAAATCTTTGTACCTACAACATTTACTTAGGACATTTTTTCGTTTTGAGCGACGGTTTCCGAGATAGAAGGGAAAAACCGTTGTTAGCAAAAAAAAGGAAGGTTAAACGGAAAAACCGTTGCTCACAACGAAAAATTTGCCAAGCAACTCACTTAAAACCCTCATATCTCCTTAAGTATTGCTCTGACAAAAAAACCAATGAGGTCTTTTTGTAGGAAATTTTTGTAGCTACGACTTTTACTTAGGACGTTTTTTCGTTTTGAGCGACGGTTTCCGAGATAGAAGGGAAAAACCGAAAACCGTGGTTTACAACGAAAAATTTCAAAGCAACCAACTTAAATACTTCCATATCTCCTAAAGTATTGCTGTGACGGAAAAAACTAATAAAATTTTATGTAGTAAATTTTAGTACCTACAACTTTTACTTAAGACATTTTTCGTTTTGAGCGACGGTTTCCGAGATAGATGGGAAAAACCGAAAAACCGTTGTTAACAACGAAAAATTTGCAAAGCAACTCACTTAAAAACCATCATACCTCCTTAAAATACATTTTGTTTTAGTATTTTGCCCGATTGTCGGCCCGGTGACAAATGTGACGATTGAGAGCAGCGATATTTTCCGCGAAATCTGGAATATAGATACGACCGTCCCGATATTCCTGGCGATACTGATAGCGCCTCTTTTAACTTTAAAGTCCGACGTTTTTCACAAGTTTAATTCTTTGGGGACGCTTTCGGTGATGTATCTCATCGGATTGTGTTTGTCAAGTCGGCTATGTGGGCGTCAATTTGTCTTCGGACCCAAGCGACTTTCATTATAGTCCGATGGTCATGCCGAGCTTTCTCGCCACCTCAGGAATGCTCGCTCTTTCTTATTTTATACACAATATCATCATTACTATCATGAGGAGTAACTCTGACCAAAAAAATAATGTAAGATACATCTAAAAAAAAAATTTTTAGCTCATAAAATTTTTTTCAGGGTAGAGATTTGTCAATCGCATACATTCTAGTCACTCTAACGTACCTGATAATCGGCACAGTATTTTATATCGCATTTCCATTAGGAAAATCTTGCATTCAAGATGTAAGTAACTTTTTTTTGCCTAAAAACCTCCTAAAAGGGTCGTTTTTCTCAATTTTATCAGGCGTTTGGGCGTTTTGCATATTTTTTTATCGGTTTTTGGGTAGTTTTTCTCGATTTTATCTGGCGTTAGCGTTTTACTATTTTTTTATCAGTTTTCTCTATCAAAAAATTGAGAAAAACTACCAAAAAACCGAGTTAACTATAATAATTTTTTTGGGTAGTTTTCTCGATTTTATCAGGCGTTTGGGCGTTTTACACTTTCTTATCGGTTTTTTTTTTTTTTTTTTATTTAAAAGAAAGAAGAATGGGATTTAACCGATGAGCAAGCCTTCTTCCTCATCGGTTAATCCATTCTTCTTCTTTTCTGGACTAGCCCATAGGCCATTTGAGGGAGGGGGGAGGACCCAGGCGGGGGCTCTCGCCATATTGCCGTGGCGCCCTATCAGGGCCAACTCCAGAGGAGTGGCCAGACCAATTTCGCGGATTTTGTGGAAGAATATTATTTGGAATTTAACTTCCAAACAAAATCCCTACACCCACCCCGAACCCCGGTCTCCAATGGTGGAAGTCCAAGACTGAACCTTCCAGCCACGGAGCCGGTTTTCTTATCGGTTTTTGGGTAGTTTTTTTCTCGATTTTATCAGGCGTTTGGGCGTTTTACATCTTTTTTATCGGGTTTTGGGTCGTTTTTTCGATTTTATCAGGCGTTTGGGCGTTTTGCATATTTTTTATCAGTTTTGGGTAGTTTTTCCGATTTTATCAGGCGTTTTAGCGTTTTACATCTTTCTTATCGGTTTTTGGTCGTTTTTTCGATTTTATCAGGCGTTTTAGCGTTTTACATATTTTTTTTTATCGGTTTTCTCTATCAAAAAATTGAGAAAAACTACCAAAAAACCGAGTTAACAATAATTATCTTTTTATTAATAATTTTTTTTTGGGTAGTTTTTCTCGATTTTATCAGGCGTTTGGGCGTTTTACATCTTTCTTATCGGTTTTTGGGTAGTTTTTTCTCTCGATTTTATCAGGCGTTTGGGCGTTTTACATCTTTTTATCGGGTTTCGGGTCGTTTTTCTCGATTTTATCAGGCGTTTGGGCGTTTTGCATATTTTTTATCGGTTTGGGTAGTTTTTTCTCGATTTTATCAGGCGTTTTACATCTTTTTTATCGGGTTTCGGGTCGTTTTTCTCGATTTTATCAGGCGTTTTGGGCGTTTTGCATATTTTTTATCGGGTTTCGGGTCGTTTTCTCGATTTTATCAGGCGTTTGGGCGTTTTACATATTTTTTTTATCGGTTTTCGGGTCGTTTTTCTCGATTTTATCAGGCGTTTGGCGTTTTGCATATTTTTTTATCGGTTTTTGGGTGTTTTTCTCGATTTTATCAGGCGTTTGGGCGTTTTACATCTTTTATCGGGTTTCGGGTCGTTTTTCTCGATTTTATCAGGCGTTTGGGCGTTTTGCATATTTTTTATAGGTTTTGGTAGTTTTTCTCGATTTTATCAGGCGGTTGAGCGTTTTACATTTTTTTATCAGGTTTCGGGTCGTTTTTCTCGATTTTATCAGGCGTTTTTAGCGTTTTACATAATTTTATCGGTTTTCTCTATCAAAAAATTTAGAAAAACTACCAACTACCTAGTTATCTATAATAATTTTTTTGGGGGGTAGTTTTTCTCGATTTTATCAGGCGTTTGGGCGTTTTACATCTTTCTTATCGGTTTTTGGGTAGTTTTTCTCGATTTTATCAGGCGTTTGGGCGTTTTACATCTTTTTTATCGGGTTTCGGGTCGTTTTTTCTCGATTTTATCAGGCGTTTGGGCGTTTTGCATATTTTTTATCGGTTTTGGGTAGTTTTTCTCGATTTTATCAGGCGTTTTACATCTTTTTATCGGGTTTCGGGTCGTTTTCTCGATTTTATCAGGCGTTTGGGCGTTTTGCATATTTTTTATCGGGTTTCGGGTCGTTTTTCTCGATTTATCAGGCGTTTGGGCGTTTACATTTTTTTTTTTATCGGTTTTCGGGTCGTTTTTCGATTTTATCAGGCGTTTGGGCGTTTTGCATTTTTTTTTATCGGTTTTGGGTAGTTTTTCTCGATTTTATCAGGCGTTTGGGTTTTACATCTTTTTTATCGGGTTTCGGGTCGTTTTTCTCGATTTTACAGGCGTTTGGGCGTTTTGCATATTTTTTATAGGTTTTTTGGTAGTTTTTCTCGATTTTATCAGGCGGTTGAGCGTTTTACATCTTTTTTATCAGGTTTCGGGTCGTTTTTTTTTTCTCGATTTATCAGGCGTTTTAGCGTTACATAATTTTATCGGTTTTCTCAAAAAATTTAGAAAAACTACCAACTACCTTATCTATAATTTTTTTTGGGGGTAGTTTTTCTCTATTTTATCAGGCGTTTGGGCGTTTACATCTTTTTATCGGGTTTTGGGTCGTTTTCTCGATTTTATCAGGCGGTTGAGCGTTTTACATCTTTTTTTATCAGGTTTTCGGGTCGTTTTTCTCGATTTTATCAGGCGTTTTAGCGTTTAACATATTTTTTATCGGTTTTCTCTATCAAAAAATTTAGAAAAACTACCAAAAAACCTAGTTAACTATAATAATTTTTTTTGGGTAGTTTTTCTCGATTTTATCAGGCGTTGGGCGTTTTACATTTTTTATCGGGTTTTGGGTCGTTTTTCTCGATTTTAAGTGTTTAGGCGTTTTACATCTTTTTTATCGGGTTTCGGGTCGTTTTGATTTTATCAGGCGTTTGGGCGTTTTGCATATTTTTTTCGGTTTGGGTAGTTTTTCTCGATTTTATCAGGCGTTTTACATCTTTTTTATCGGGTTTTGGGTCGTTTTTCTCGATTTTATCAGGCATTTTAGCGTTTTACATATTTTTTATTGGGTTTCTCTATCAAAAAATTGAGAAAAACTACCAAAAAACCGAG
Organism: Orius insidiosus; assembly: GCA_014119065.1. NCBI lineage: Eukaryota > Metazoa > Arthropoda > Insecta > Hemiptera > Anthocoridae > Orius > Orius insidiosus. Next base: position 4,023 of record JACGAQ010001666.1, read on the forward strand.
TTAACTATAATTTTTTTTTTCAGAATTTTTAAATAATTTTGCAAGTTGGGACATGATGACTGTGATAGCTCGAGTATTTCTGCTTTTTCAACTAGTGACTGTTTTTTTCCGTTGATCTCGTATATGCTGAGGACGCAGACGATGGTCGCACTGACCAACCCGTTTCCAAGCGTCTTTGGGTTTTTATCTTCAACACAATTATCGTCGTCATATGCATACTTTTCGCCATTTTCCTCCCAAAAATAGGAACTATCATAAGGTAAAATGACTTTTTATTATATTTATAATCATCTTTTTTAGATTTACAGGAGCAATCAGCGGTCTTGTGCACGTTTTTACCCTCCCGTGCCTATTGAGGTTGGCATCGCTTTATAAAAATGAAAAAATATCATTTTGGTCATGGATTCTTAACTCAAGTATACCTTTATTCGGAGCAGCGAATCTCTTAGGGCAATTTTTCGTCACAGACTAAATTTCCCTTTTAAAATTACTGTACATTTTTGTAAATTTCATTTTTTTACTATTTATTGTGATATTTTATTTGTTAAATAAAACGTTTTATATATGTTATCGCTAAATGTGGTCTATAAACGAAAGTACTGGTTTGAAGAGCTTCCAACGAAAACTTCCTTAAAGAGAAGTATCTATATAGGAGGGGGAAGTATATGGGAGGGGAAGTATAACGAACGGGGAAGTAAACAGAGGGGAAGTGTAATGGAGGGGGAAGTATAAGGGAACGAAAGTATAAAGGAAGGGGATGTAGTAGCGAGGGAAAGTATAAAGGAGAATTTTCTAAGTTTTTTTTCGAAAAATATTCTAAGTTTTTTTGTCCGAAAAAAAAAATTTTCAAAGTTTTTTTCGAAAAATTTTCCGGGTTTTCCTTTTTTTTTTTCGAAAAATTTTCTAAGTTCTTTTTTCGAAAAATTTTCCAAGTTTTTTGTCAAAAAAAATTTTTTTCGAAAAATTTTCCGGGTTTTTCTTTTTTTGTTTGAAAAATTTTTAAGTTCTTTTTTTCGAAAAATTTTCCAAGTGTCAAGGTAGAAATAATGGGCTCTTTGGCCTAGGGATGTGCCTCTCGTAAAGGGTAGAAGTACGAAATTTCTCCCTAAAAAAAAATTAATAAATAAAAGTCGCAATTTTTTTACGCCAAAAATTCTTAAAAAATATAAGGAGTAATTGGTGAAAATTTGGTGAAAATCGGATTAACGGTTCGGCCGCAGCGAATTTTTTCAAATTTCAAACAGACATATCACCGCCTTTTTTTTGAAATTCAAAAATCGCCCTCGTTACATTCTTCTTCACCGGCTAAAGAAATTTTGGTGAAAATCGTATGAAAATTGTGGCCGTAAAGTGTTCCGGAAAAACTACGGCCGGCCGGCACCACAGACAAGTTGAGATCGGTAAAGATCAATATTCGATTTTACCCTCCGAGGTCTGGAAGACCCTTCCCCAAAACCCGACGTCGAGGGTATCGCAATAACTTCTTTAAGGAAGTTAAAAAACATTTAAAAATTTATTTATTATTTTTAAATTTATACAGCCAAACTTGGTCAACGCCAAAGCCGACGGTTTTGATTGGTTCTTTGTTAGGTAATGGAAATCTACAAGCAACGACCACAGCATCATCAAGTTCTTTGTTGAACTTTTCTTCCAATCGGACATCTAAAAAATGAAAAAAATCATAAATTCAAAAAGAAACCTTCGAATATACTGACAATACTGACCATTTGCTCTACGCCGAAAATGACGACATTTTTATACGAATGAATTGGGAATTTCCACAAATCTTTTCGATAAGTTAGTCGATTTTGAGACTCCTGAATTTAATGCCATTAATTTAGAGTATAAGACGAGCCAGAAATTAAGTTCGACTCCGTCTGATTTGAAGCCATGTTTAGCAGTCGAAAGAACCTGAAAATATGAATAAAAAAAATTTTTTAATTGAAATTACAATTCGTCCATCACCGCTTCCTATATCGAGAAGTTTTCCGCTTCTTCCTTTAGAGCGGATAAAACGTTGGCAATTTGCTGATTGGTAGCTGGAACGTATGGTAGGCATATTCGTCGAAAACCTGGTGAAACAAATGGGTAGCAAACTGCAGTTAAAGCAACAGCAACACCTCCTAAAAAAACGTTTTTTATGAAAAGAGAAGCCCTTTGACCAGTCAACTCTTTCTGGCTAAACTTTGGCTGCATAGAATTCATCGCAGGGCTGCCAAATTTGGAGGATAGCATGTTTTAACAGTTTAAATTTCCTCTTCATTTTAATGGCAACACAAAATAAAAGTTACCAACTTAATTATGATCAAATTTACCTGTCAGCCCAAGAAAAAAAAGACCACCTTTATTCAGTTTTGTCCCTTCACTTTTCTTTTGATTTTCTATATATTCCATTGTTATCACTTATCTCTTATCAATACACTGATAACGCTGCAACCTCCCAGTGTTTTGACACATCGATTATAACCCACAATTTTAAGAAAATAGATTTATTATTATCGAAGTGTATTTTTAGAACTTTTTAGAATATTAAAGACATATAAAGAATATTTTTTACTTAGAGTATGTTGTGGGTTGGCAACACTGGTTGGTTGGCAGGATTGTTCAAGGTGAAACGATTTCGGAATCGATTCCACATTTTAGAGACGTCAATTTTTATCTTTCGGTCTTTCTTTTAATAAAATCATTTTTATCCCTTCCTCTTTTTTTAAATTAAATTTTATTATACAACGAATCACTCATTTGAACATATTATCACTCTCTAAATTTCTATCACGTTTTAGTCAGGCCTCAACGTATTTTTCGCGAAATTTCGATGGAGTAACGACTTTTATCTTCCTTTCAACATATAAGGTAATATTTTAAATATTTCAAGGATTTTATTTATTTTTCTATATATAGTATTCTATATATAATTAACATAAGGCGAGTTTTTTCTTATCTGATAAGTATTATCAGATTTAAGTATTGATAACAGGTACTATGAAGCTCCATGAATATTCACATTAAATATTATGAATACGCCAAAGAAGTATTAAATCAGGTCATAAAAATGTATTTTGGGAGATAAAATGGTAAAGGTGACCTTGGTTTTGAGACGTAGAGACACAAAATGACCTTAACTTGTCAGACAAAGGATTGAAGTCTGAAAATTCCTTAAAAAATCGTTAAAAGTATGATTTTAAAAAAAAAAATCATTAAAAGATATGATTTTCTTGAGGGAGAAGTCCCATTTTTGTTCCTTTTGTGAAGCATCCTAAAAAAAAAAGTAGATTCTTTGGTCTATAAAAACCAGTTTTGTCAGGTTTTTGTGCGTTAAACCTTTTTTTACCAAGTTTTTGGTTGGTTTCCTTGATATTTGGTGTAAAAACATCGGTTTTGTCAGGGTTTTATCGTGTTTGGGTATTTTTTCTCGATTTTATGTGTACAATTCTCTAATTTCTTTCTTTTGGGCGTTTTACCTACATCTATTTTATCCTTTTTGGGGCCGTTTTTCTCAATTTTTATGTGTACAAACAGTTTTCTAATTTTTTTTTACTTTTCGCTATCAGGCGTTTGGGCGTTTAACATCTTTTTTTTTATCGGTTTTGGGTCGTTTTTCTCGATTTTTATGTGCAAACAAGTTTCTAATTTTTTTTCTTCCTAAGGCGTTTGGGCGTTTACATCTTTTTTTATCGGTTTTGGGTCGTTTTTCTCAATTTTTATGTGCGAACAATTTCTAATTTTTTTCGAACTTTCTTTCAAAGGCGTTTGGGCGTTTTACATCTTTTTACCGGGTTTTGGGTCGTTTTTCTTGATTTTTTCAAAAACCCCGTTAAATCTGGACAAAAGAGTTTCTTTTAGCAGAAAATGGGTAATGCCGGAAATTCCGTGAAAAGGAGAGCTAAAGAAAATGAGAATCCAAAATCTATTTCGGTTTTGTCTATCTCGGCTGTTGATGTTTATTAATCACGCGACATGCATTAACGTTAAAACTTAAGCTAGAAGTGCGCCTTTTATTCAACGCTGAGGGCAAAAAAATCTGGGTTCTTATTTCGAAATTTACCTCATGATTATTGGATATTTTCACAAAAACACCTAGTAAATATTCAATGTCTTTCACCCAGTCTTAAATAGAAAGAAAATTCAGGTCAAAACTTGCCTTGTTTTAATATTTTAATTTAGGATCATTTGAATCTGAGGAAATCATTTGAAAGCTGAAGAATGATTTATGAATCTATGGGGTGATCTCTTCTTTTGGAGTTTGATCCTATGAAATTAAAATGATTGACCTTTTTCAGATACAAGATGAAAATGCATTCAGATATAATGGGAGACGAAAATGGGACGGAGTACGACTACGATTACGACATGGAGGAGGCGATGTCGACCTATTTGTGGGAAGAGCTCGTCCCGACGATTGTCGTCTATTCCGTCACGCTGATACTCGGCGTAACCGGTAATCTCCTCATCATCGTCACCATCGCCAAATACAGAAGGATGAAAAGCATCACGAATCTCTTTCTAGCAAGCCTCGCCTCTGCAGATCTTCTCCTCATCCTCATCTGCACTCCGGTCAAGGTCAGCTATCAACATATTTCCTACTTTACGTACCGAATTAAATTAAAACACTAAAAATAATTAAATTCCAAAGTTAATTTTACTCCAGGGGAAGCTCTGAAGCTATTTTTTTTTATTACGTTAAAAGGGGTTAACGAGATAAAGCTACTTTTAAAACTCGAAGTTTAAATTTAATTTCGTAGAAAAAAAATTTAAATTCTACACATTTCAGCCCTTCCAGTGTTTCAAAAGTGATCAGATTTGAAAATTTATTCGTTCACATTTTGGGAATTTGCCATAATGCATTTGATCGTAAAATAGCAGATATCGCGAGTACCGTTCACCATAAAAAATCTGCTACTCAACATAAAGAAAATAGTCTAAAACCTTCACCATAATGCGTTTGAACATAATACATCTCACCATAAAGAAGAGATTTACGACTTGTCGTTTCGACATAAAATTTGACGTTTAACATAACGCAGTTGGACCTAATGGAAACTGTTTCTGTCGTTTGGGCATACATCTCACCAGAAACTATGGACAGCCAAAGAGCTAGCCTGTTTAAAACGCGATTATGGCGACACTACAGAAACCATAAAACTTGACAGTTCACCATATCACATCCTCGCGAGAGGAAAAAAAATTAACCCCCTTGTCATAAAACGAGCTGATCCCATTGGCTGCCTGCTTGCTTTTCCTAGTTTATGGTGAGATGCTTTATGTTGAATTACATTATGTCGAAACGCATTATGGTGAACTACAGATTTTTTCTGTCGAAATGCATTTTTTTTTATGTTCTACTGCTTTAGGGTGAAATGCGTTAGGTTGAACGGTGTTCTCCCAAAAAAACGAATTTTCAGTTGAGCTTTTCCATTTTCCAGAAGGAAAAGGGGTAGAAAATTTCGCTTTCCTAAAATATCAAGAAATAAATTTCCAAAATTAAAATTAAATTTTTTTTTGAAAAAGAAGGTCCGCAATTCTCTCAATCTTTCTAACCCTCACCTTAGCCATCGGTTGGTAATTTATCAAGGAAGCCTTCTGGACATTTTCAGGGTCTATTTATTACTTGCAAAAGTAAAATGTCTCAATTTAATTTTCTTTAATGTAAAAATAATGTGGGGCGTTAAAAATTGATGAAAAAAAATCTAATGTTTTTTGTTCTTTTTATTGGTTAACTAAGTAGGTTATTGTCTTATTTCAGAAAAATAAGATTAATTGCTTTTTGATATTGCGGTCACACCCATTCATCATTCAATTTAGAGATCGACTTAAATTCTCGGAAATCCCTTTATCTGAAAAAAAAAAAAAAAAAAAAAATTCAATCCCTCAAAAAATTTTATTTTTTCCTCTCTACCTCCATTTTTAGCGATTATTAGGAGTTTAATCTAGAAAAAATCCAGATGACTTTGCCATTTTTAAATATTATTGAGATGGCTCGATTTGCATGTTTTAATTACGGCAAAAAAGAAATTTTTTAAACTTTTTGAACTTGAAAATTTTTTATTCACCTAGCATTTTATTTAAAGCTTGACTTTGACAATCTGAACTAATTTACTTGATTAAAATTTTCTTTTTGAGACAACCTGTTTTTTTCTTTTCTTTTTTTAAAATATAAGGAAATCTGTATTTAATTATCAGGGAAAAGATGAGAGTAAATACCCCGCAGGGCGCAAATTTTTTTTAATTAAAAAAAATAAAAAAAGTTAAATTATTTATTTTGTTGATAAATTGTTTTATGGAGTTCCTTTTCAATTTGTCTTGGTCCTTCAATCTTCTAAAAAGGCCGATTTTAATATAAGATAGGGAGACGATTTTTTTTCTCCCTACTTTGTGACATGTGGGCCATTTGTTTCAGAGAAAAAGTAAAAATGTTCGATTGCAAAGTAAGCTAAGACACTGACTGAAAAATAGTAAAGTAAAATGAGAAATCAACACCTAATAATGTCATTAGATTTGTTGCAACCGAAGTTTGAAACTGATTTGGAACTCCTGGAGCATGCGCAGAAGGATCTGATGACTTCAGATTTGACTGACAAACGATTTGAAGACGTCAAATATGACATCCAAATCCTTCTGCGCATGCTACAGTAGTTTTAAACCTGTTTCAATCTGCGGTTAACACAAAGCTTTATTTTTTATTATAATTTTCGTTTCTTCAAATAACAATTCCGTATCGGATTTTATGATTTTTTTATACGCCTTAATTGGTGGTAATTCAAAGGCGTTTTTGATCGATGCAATTTGGCTCGTTTCCTACAGTTAATTTTAAAATTTACATATCTATTCGCATGTGCAAATTACACCCAATTCCCATTTTTTAAAGTCTGTAATAACTTAATTATTGAATTTTAATGGGATGAAATGGAAATGATATTCGAAATTTGTTTTGTCTGTTGTGATTAATTTTAAAACGCAGAAGACTTCCTTGATTATGTTGGCAGCCTTGGCAGCAAGAACAGCTTGGGTTGGATACGTAGGCGATTGTCCTTAGGTGTGCTACATCAGGGGTGCCAACTTTTACTCCAGTGTAAGCTGCCTCTTGAACGAACAAAACCGCAAATGTTCTTTTTCTGATTTATTTTTAAAAAACCGGAAACTCTTGTAAAGATTAAAGACCAAACCAAAGGAAAACAACGTGAAAGTGAAGGGTCATCAATTTTAAACGAATCTTAAAAAACCACTAATGGATTTTCATCGTAAATTTTTAAACAAGATGAAAGTACAGATGTTTATAATTAAAAAAAAATCTTTTTTAAATAGGAATCTTGAATCCTTTAATAATATTATTTTGGCTCCTGTTGCTCATTTACAACATCAAAAGCCGGTAGTTTATTTCACGGCTAAAAGGAAGTACGACTAAAAAAAATTCAAGCCCCTCAATCTTTGTTTCCCCAAAATAAAAACCTCATTAACTTTTTTATTTTTTTTAATAAGTAGTATAATCTTGAGAAAGATACGTTTCTTCAAGGACGTCCGGTAGGGGAATGCCGGACTTGTATGAAATTAGGATTTTTTTTGTTTTAAAAAAAATTCCAAGCATTAGCATTCTGAACCTGCCTTCCCTTCTCAATTTTATAAAATAATTAAATTTTATTGTTTTATAATGGCTCCATTCGGATGCAATCCCCGTCCCAAGGCTTAATATTTTAGTGTTGGTAAACCTGGAATTAAAAAATGTTGGCAAACCTGTCTGAGCTTCTTCCAGCTTCTCAAGCAGGATTAAAAAGATTACTTGTCTGGGGTCTTGGTGTACCGTTAATAGATATTCAAACTTGAATTTTATGAATAAATAATTAAAGAGCCATAAAAATGTTCTCAAGCTTCGGTCCTCAATCTCCACCATTTTTTTTCTCATGTCTCCGCCTGGGGAAAACCATCAGTTAACACGTTTATAAATTTGATCCGAACTAGACACGCAGGTATAAAAAAAATACTAATGAATATTCTATAAGATCATAAAAGCTTTTTTGCATATTTTAATTTATTCCGGGAAGACCGAAAAAAAAAAAATGTCGTCTTAATTTTTTCCCCTTCTCGTAATTAACCTTCTATTAATTTAAATTGGGGAGGTGAGAAAACGGTTATCCGTAAAACGTTTTATTGCTTTTTTGATGAGAAAAATAATAAAATTTCCCGCTCATCAACGTTTATGAGAAAATTCATTTATTTAAAAGCCAAAAAGTTTATTTTAAATAAATTATCTTGACATGAAAATTTATTTTTAAATGGCGAACGAGAAAAAAACAAAGTAAATAAAAAGTATGTAAAAATTGCTGAGTAATCGAAGAATCGCAAAAGATCGTGCTCAGAACGAGGCTTACCTTGCCAAAATCGAGGAATTGTTTAGTGTTGGTAAACCTGGAATTAAAAAATGTTGGCAAACCTGTTAAGTTGTTGTGTAAAATTCCGATGGAGATTTGAACCTCAATAGACGGCTTACTGGAAGATTGACGACTTCACATATAAAGATCATCTTTTGATCTATGATCTAGAATTTGGCGTTTTGCGGACGTCGCCATTTTTTCCGGAAAGCTTTTCGGCCTCAATTTTCATCGAACTTTACCCAAATTTTTACCGTTTCTTAAAGCTGATAGGCCCATCAATTTTTTTCTCTGAGATGCAAGGTACAGTCTTATTTTATTTGAGTTACGATATAGGAAAATTATGCAAACAAAACCTACCTTTTATCTTAAGGATTCCCTTCGGAAAAGAATTATCCCCCAAATAGGTATTCATTTGAATAAATTTATTCCGAATAATTTTAGTTAAGTTACTTAGTTACGACGGGGTTTATTAATATTCAACCCGAAACAAGAGGTTTTGAGTTATTCTGCCATCGTGGAACTCAAGAAGAATACAAAATTAAGTCCCCGCAGGTATTCATCGACGGTTCTGCAATTAAACGTTATTATTTCTCCAAATATCTCAGTTCTACCAACTGAAGCCCTGTCAATTCACGAGCAGGTTTGCAGCACTGATTCTTCGTTTCTGAAGGGTTCTAACTTCCTCAAAGAATTTATTGTGATTCTTCGTAGAGGAAAACTGATTCTTTGCCGATCATGAGGTTGTCTGTGGTGCCGGCCGGCGGTCGCAATTTCCATTTTAAATTTAATTCTTAAAGATCTCATGTTTATCAGCATTAACAAAATCGATAACTCGGTAAAAATAAGTTTTTTAAAAAAATGTTTTTTTCTTGAAGAAAGTCCTAATAAATCTCCATTTCTATTAATAGATTATAAAAGTTGGAAGGATGACAACATTGTCTAGCCAATGATCCAGATATGGTTTTTTAAATATTCAATAAAAAAAATTTATAAAAAAACTTCTGTTCCCATGAAAATAAAACAAAGGAAAAAAAATTAAAATTCTGTTCAGATCGGTTAATTCAGTGCACTGAAACAACGCGGAATATCTTCTTCCAATTATGGAGTCTCCTTGAAAAGGTATAATAAAAACTGTCCAGAATACATGACTTCACTTCACCGGCTTTTATATATTTTTTTTGATACTAAAGCGGAGGCACTAAATTTCCTGTTTTTCCTTTCAAAATTTATTAACCTCATTCTTCCTCAAAGAATTTTCAAGGCCAAATTTTTTACCTTGTTTAAACCTGTTCGGAAGTCTTCAAGATGATTTCTCTCAGCAAACAATTTTCGGTAATAACCCATCATTTTTGCTTGGGAGTCGATTTATAAGTTTTTACCGAGCATTAATCTTTTGTAATTTCCTCACTTTAACATTGTAAAATATGAGAATTAATTACATGTAGGGAATAACTAGTTTTTTCTTATAGGAAGCCACAAGGACATAGGTTTTTTCTTATTTAAATATTGGAATATTGTTTATTGGTTTAAGTCACAATCGCATTGCAGGCTAAAAGAGGTTAAAGGAAATTGCTAAAAGAGGTTTCCTCAAAACGGGATTTTTTGTGGGGGCAAAATGCAAAAAAACTTTTTTTTTTTTCTTTGGTTGGCCCTACCAACTAAAATTGCTAAAAGAGGGTTTCCTCAAAACGGGATTTTTTGTGAGGGCAAAATGCAAAACAACTTTTTTGTTTGGTTGGCCCTACCGACTAAACGAAATTGCTAAAAGAGGGTTTCCTCGAAATGGGATTTTTTGTGGGGGCAAAATGCAAAAAAAACTTTTTTTTTTCTTTGGTTGGCCCTACCGACTAAACAAAATTGCTAAAAAAGGGTTTCCTCAAAACGGGATTTTTTGTGAGGGCAAAATGCAAAACAACTTTTTTGTTTGGTTGGCCCTACCGACTAAACGAAATTGCTAAAAGAGGGTTTCCTCAAAACGGGATTTTTTGTGGGGGCAAAATGCAAAAAAAACTTTTTTGTTTGGTTGGCCCTACCGAAATGGCTTCTCAGTTGAAAAATCCTCATATAATTGTTAAAATCGCGTTTTGGCTACCTTAAAGTGATTAAGGAAACGCAAATTATTGCGTTTGACTATTATTACTAATGAGTGGTGGGAGGCGTTCATTCAAACCAATTAAACGTTTTAATGGGGGTTCCATCTCGGTTTTAGCTTGCTCGATTGTTTAAAATTAGCATTTGAAATTCCCTAGATCAAACGTGTTCTATAGCATATCTGATTAGCGTTTATTAACAAATTTTCTTTAATTAAAAACAATTTTTTTTCACCTATCCACGAGTGCTTTGAATTGACCAAATGAAAATTTCAATGCCCAATTCGGCTCCCCCTTTAGATTTTCTCATTTCTAAAACCGTGTATAAATATTCAAAGCAAAGAATTTACATAATCTCCTTTTGAAAAAATATGGATCTGGAAATACCCACGTGTATGTAAAATCCATATCCCGAATAAAAACCTGTGAATTATCCAAGTAAATAAGAAAATCTTTCGCGTATTCTATACGCAGAAGATTAATTATAGTTGATTGCCAAAAAAGCTCAAACTTGTCAGTTGAAAGCTTCTTAATAATTAAGATTAAAGACCTTATCTCGAGAATTTTTTTTCGGAAAAGCATTCACTTTTATCCAGATTTAGGGATTATTTTGCCAAAATATCACTAAGGTTTTAAGAGAACTTTTAACTTCCTTAAAAAAAAACTTAGAAAATTACTTGAAAAACTTAGAAATTTTTCGGAAAAAAAAGAAAAGAAAACTTGGAAAAATTTTCGAAAACAAAACCTTCCCCATCCCTTATCCATCGCCTCCCTTATACTTCTCCTTCCTTATACTTCCTCCTCCTTTATACTTTCCCTCCGTTCGTTATACTTTCGTTCCCTTATACTTCCCCCTCCGTTGTACGTCCCCTCCGTTATACTTCCCCTTCTATATGTATTGTTACTTCCCTTTACGGAAGTTTTCATTGGAAGCTCTTCAAACCCGTACTTTTATTCGCATTTGTCATGGTATTTTGGCCGTAAAGTATTGATTTTCAGAAGTTTTCTTCGGTTTTCGTCAGAGAAACCCCAATTAGAAAAATTTTGGCTTTTTTCTCGGTATTATTACCAAAAAATTTTTATCAAAATCTAGGGTGTTTCCTCGTCCCAGGAGGACTAGTTAGTTTTTCCTCTCGCAAGCTAGAGTTTTTAGATAAATAAACAACCCAAAAAAAATTATTATTAATATAAAAGACCGTTTTATCATTGTTAAACAATAATCTACCGCCATCTTGTGTGCATGAGGATAATTACGAAAAAAGAAAATCCTTAGGTTTATTTTTCAAGGATTGTTTGCCAAGAGGGACTTACAACCGGGAGGTATCCAATAAAAAAATCTCCAAGAGGAAAAACTCTTTTCTTCTTCTTTTAAATTCCCTCTAACAAAAAAGAATTTCGGCCTATCTAAAATTATATTAATTATTAGTTATCAATTTGTATTAATTATTGCAAACGTTTAAACCAAAATTCCTATGCCTAGAAGCTAGAAGTCAAAATATCAATTAACGTAAATCAACAAACCAGTAGGTAGGTAACAAAATAAAGAATTTTAAAACTTTATCATTATTTTTAATTGCTCCCTCAAAATATTGAAATTCACTTTGGGTTGGCTAAACTGGTATTTTGATCTTTTTCCAATAAAAAACGATAAAAAATCAAGATTTTTAAGATAACAAAATTAGGTCAGTCTGAACTTGTCACGTTTAGGGGTCGTTATAAAATCAATTATTTATTTTTAATAATGACACACCCGGATTTTTATAAATGAAAGGCCGAAAGGAAATCCTGGTTGCTGCGGGAGAGAAAACTTTTTGACGGGATTTCCTCGCATTTAGAAAATGTTGATTAAGCCTTAAGCCCATCTAGTCAGGTTTTCTCTCCTTCAGGTAGACCTTTAAATCCTTTTTTTCCCTCCCCTCTTGAGCGTTTTTTAGCCTTTTTTAAAAGAGTTGAATCGTGATCCGAATGTTGCAAATCTACTTTAAACTTTCGCGAAGATGGAAAAACTTTTTAACCGTTTATAAAGGAACATAAAAATCTCAATAAATACGACGGTTTACCATTTGAATGGTGGCTTTAAACAATATTTTTCATGTTTACAAATTAGATTTGGGGTATAAAATTCAAGTTAAGCCGGAAATTCGCCTTCTGCTTTCTTAAAAAAAATCTTCGAAAAATCGAACAAAAAATACCTACTTGTTTTTGCAGATTTTCGGGCGTATTTCAGGGTCTCTCTTCCGGCAAACATCCTTCTCGGGCGTTTGTGCTGCCTTTTGTCAAGAATCGCCGCCATTTTAACTTTCTTAAATAAGTTATTGTGATACCCTCCAAGTCGGGTTTTTGGGGAGGGGTCTTCCAGACCCCGTAGGGCAAATTCGAATATGGATCTTTACCGATCTCAACTTTGTCTGTGGTGCCGGCCGGCCATAGCATTTTTTTCCCCTCTCGTTTATTCTTCCCCCTCCCTTATACTTCCCCTCCCTTATACTTCCCCCTCCGTTGTACCTCCCCTCCGTTATACTTCCCCCTCCTATATTGTTACTTCTCTTGTTGGAAGCTCTTCAAACCAGTACTTTTTCCGCGAATACTTCGTGGTGGCAATTTTTAACTTCCCCAATTTTGACCTGTCAACCCACGTTGGAAATAAATTTTGATTACAAAAAACGTTTATCGAAACAATTATCGTAAAAAGTAGAAAAAGGGCGCCCACGTAGGAAATGAAACCTTGACCGAATTTTTGAACGGAAATTGTTACAAAGGTCATAAAACAAATAATTTATTTTATAAAGTCAATTTTTTTTCTTTTTATTTGACCCTACAAAACTCCTCGGGCGTTCGACGTCAAGAATATTCATGGCCTGAGAAAAATTACGATCAGTTTCGATTTCGAAAAACAAGTGTTGGTAGTCTGGCATCCATCCAACGCTAACGGTTTTAGGTTATATTTAAATATTTTTCAAAAATACAAGCCGCGAACAACCAATTTACCGTCCCATCCAAAAATATGTCCAGATCTCGTGAGTCGCAAAAAAAAGGCTTTTTCTAAATCTACCAATTGCTTTGTCCAAAACCAATTTTAAACTCCTGGAGCATGCGCAGAACGATTTGGGCGTCAAGTTTGCCGTCAAATGAATTCAGATTTGAATGACGTTCTCAATTCACAGAGGAAAAAAATTAAACCCCTTGTGTCATAAAACGAGCTGATCACATTGGCAGCCTGCTTGCTTTTCCTAGTTTATGGTGAGATGCTTTCTGTTGAATTGCATTATGGTGAACAGTCAAGTTTTAAGGTTTTTGTCGTTACTCAGTTTTATGACGAAACAACAAGTTTTAAGAGATGCTTTTATGGTGAGAAGCGTGACTTGCACTTTTTTATGTCGATTTGCATTTATTGAAATAGTCGTTTACGGCAAAACGCTTTATGTTGAAATGCGTTCAAAATTTTTGAACTTTTGAGAGCTTTAAGTTCAATTATGCCGAAACGCATTACGGTGAACTGCAGATTTTTTTATGTCGAATTGCAGATTTTTTATGTTCAACTGCTTTAAGGTGAAATGCGTTATGTCCAGATCTCGTGAGTCGCAAAAAAAAGTTTCAATATAAACATAGTGTTCAATTTATCGAAGAGATAAAGGTCCTTAGGAAATTGCCTTCCTACGTAATTGAATTTCTGGCTTTAAATCTGGTTCCTTCGCAAAGGGAAAACAAAGGGAAAGTCAACAATTTGAGAGGACACAGTATTCGATTTAAAATACTAATAAGGGCCAAAGGGAACATTTAAAGGGATTACCTAGAATTGGCTTTTTCTAAATAGAGACCAATAGCTTTGTCCAAAACCAGTTTGAAACTCCTGGAGCATGCGCAAAACGATTTGGGCGTCAAATTTGCCGTCAAATGACTTCAGATTTGAATGACGAATCGTTCTGCGCATGCTCAAGCAGTTTGAAACCAATTTGTTTCTTCAGCTGGGACAAAGCATTTTCAGGATCAAAATAGGAACGGAAAGCGCTAAAAGGGCCACAAAATTTTTCTTATCTTTTTAACAACTAGCTAATCCCACATCTGAAAAGGCTCAAAATATAAGATGTTCAATCTTAGTTTCCCCGGGATTTTCCTGGGGAGGACAGTTGAATATAGGCCATTTTGATGGATAACCAGGGACATGTGGGGTAAGGACGTCGATAAGGGGAAATTAAATCATTTGAATTAACCGCAGGAAGGTTATCCTAGCCATAATTTCATCTACGTCGCTCTCATCGGATTTCGAAATTACACGAAATCATCTACTCTTGTTGAAACATCGGAAAAACGATTATTTTCGGGGAAATAATTTTTTGAAATAAGCTTTACGGTCAAGAATGGCTTAGATTGATTTTTATAGCTTTGTTCCGACCGAAGTTTGAAAATCCTGGAGCATGCGCAGAATGATTTGGACGTCAACTTTGACGTCTTTCAAATTGTTTCTGTCAAATCTGAAGTCATCTGACGTCAAATGTGACGTGCGAATCTTTCTGCGCATGCTCCAGGAGTTTCAAATTAGCGGTTGGAACAAAGCTATTTAGGTTTTCAACATTTGTCCTAAAAATTTGGTGATTTAGATAAAAAAAAGTTTATTCTTGCGTAAATCTATGTTTTTTTTTGCAAGTAATTTCCTGTTGCGATTCCCCACGAAACAAATTTTAAATTACAAAATGGAAATGGATCGATTGTATGAAAATTTGACGACCAATTTAAAAAAATAAGAATCGTCCCTGGAGGGGAATCCTTTATTCGAATTTGAATGATTTTTTACACTGCATAAAAATTTTAAAATCATTCTACATTTTTGGTTGAATATATCAACCTTGGCGTTTTTTATTCAATATTTTCACATTTTTCGTAGATTTTTATAAAGCGTTTCAAAAAGATCAAAAATAAACATTTGAGTCTGTTGATTTTTGCAATTTTTGTAGCTCATTCTTTATATTCAGGAGCATCAATTCCCAACGTCAAATTCAGGGATGCGTTTTATTTATTTCTCCATTCGTAAGCCGTGAGATTATCGAGACGAAAATACCGGCTGAACCCATTTATTAAGTAATTTATCGAACAAGATCGAGGTTAACAGATTCTTATTGCGACATCGACGCACCTTTACCGTACGCCATGGTCAAAACGATTATTTTTATTATTTTTGTAAATTGATAAACCAATGTCAGGGTTGAAAATAAATTTAGTGAAATATTCGCGTAAGAATGCAAGGGATGTTGAGGTCAAGATCCTCTGAAAAGTTGGAATTTACGAGGGTATGAATAAGACTAGATTAAAATATACATAATTTGCCATAATATTCAGTACGTCTGTTTTCATCAATTTTTCGCCCTAGAAACTCGAGATTTTCACTTTATTTTCTTCCACTTGCACTTTTTGGGGTTTTTTTTCTCGATTTTTTTGGAGAAAAGTAACCCTTTTTACTTAATTTGAAAAGAGTTTTCAGTTTTTCGGTTGAAAACGCCCTTTATACTCAATTTTTGGCCTGACTGTTCACCATAAAAAATCTGCAACTCAACATGAAGAAAATAGTCGAAAACGTTCACCATATTTGAACATAATTGATCTCACCATAAAGAAGAGATTTAACACTTGTTGTTTCGACATAAAATTTTCGTTTCAATATAACGCAGTTGGACATAAAGGAAACTTTCATTTAAAGAACTTGTAGTTTCGCCATAAAACTGTTTCTGTCATCTCACCATAAACTAGGCACAGCAGAAGAGCTATTTTCGGCGTTTAAAACGCGATAATGGCGAAACAAAAAAAACCCTTGAAACTTGACAGTTCACCATAATTCGCACATCCTCGCGAGAGGAAAAAAATTTCACCCCTTGTGTCATAAAACGAGCTGATCCCATTGGTTGCCTGCTTGCTTTTCCTAGTTTATGGTGAGATACTTTATGTTGAATTGCATTATGACGAACTGTCAAGTTGTAAGGTTTTTGTCGTTTCGCCATAATCGCGTTTTAAACGGCGAAAATAGGCTTGCTCTTTGGCTGTCCCTAGTTTATGGTGAGATGTATTATCCCAAACGACAGAAACAGTTTTATGGCGAAAAAGAGAGGCTTTTATGGTGAGAAGCGTTATAGTGACTTGCACTTTTTTTTTATGTCGACTTGCATTTCGTCGCGTTAATTCTAACACCGGACTAGTCATTTTTTGTCAGTTTTGAGTTAGCCATTGTTTCTGATGGTAAATTTTGTGGAGAATCGAATTCCGTTGGCAGATTAACCCTATAATCAACAGAAAACGCGTAGTTCACGATTTAGCCAACAGGCGATGCATTGATTCAAATGAGAAATTAATCCGTTGGCTCTCCTGAAAACCTTGGAAAAATGACTTGTCCGGTGTTAGAATTACCGCGACATTTTATTGAAGAAGTCTTCTATGTTGCATTATGCTCAAAATTTTTGAACTTTTGAGAGCTTTATGTTCAATTGCAATATGCCGAAACGCATTATGGTGAACTACAGTTTTTTAATGTCGAAATGCAGATTTTTAACTTATTTAAAGAAGTTATTGTGTTTATGTTCAACTGCTTTAGGGTGAGATGCGTTGAACGGTGTTCTCCCATAATCTTAAAAGTACAAAGCTTCTTTCATTCCAAAATGTACTTTATAAAAAACCATTCAAGTTAATCTTTTACCGTCAAAATTTTATGGTTACACGCTTTTCCCGTGTCAGTTTTTCCTAAATGTTCACCCACACTGGGAGTAAAAGGGTCGAAGGGAGGCGGAAGGGCTTCAACTTCGTGACAAAGGTTCGTTTGGTTAGTTTGAAAACGTTATTTTCCCGATGCTCCATTTCGGGCCTTTTTCCAGTTATGTACTTACTCTTTCATGGAGTTTTTGTTGATCTAAAATTGACAGTTTTCGGGAATTTTTTTTTTTTTAACCTTTTTCTCAGATGGAGAAAACCCTTTATAAATAACTTTTACCTGGTTTTCACTAAGAGCGATAACGCCATTGACTGTATAAACAGCTGAGTTAAATTAATGTAAATGGGTACCAAACATACGCTTCAAATCCCATCCATTATGTCTGAAGCGATGTAAACGACCGCCCATATAAATCGAAAACTAGGAACCAAATTGAGTCGTCCCTTTAAAGTAGGAGTCTTCATAATTTATGTTTTTAAATGTAAATTAACTTCCTTTGTTATATTAATATATTTTTTATCACGCTAAGTTTTCAAAGGAACTCTGAATATTCATGGTTTTAACTAGTTTTGTATTTTGATGTTTTAGCTCGCCAAAGTGTTCTCGTATAGTTGGACGATGGGGACGTTCCTATGCAAAATGGTCCACTACATGCAAAACGTATCCGCAATTTGTTCCGTTTTTACCTTGACCGCCATGAGCGTCGAAAGGTGAGTTAACATAATAACTAAACGTTGGGTTGGAATGCAATTAGTTCAGATGCAGGCTGGCATTCAATTTCAGCAGCACCGCGTTTTCCCTATTTTTCGTGGTTGAAAATCCCTTATTAGTTATTATCTTTGGTAAATAAAGGCATTTTTTTTTGGTGATTTCCTTGATGTGCAGATCAAAAGTACTGGTTTGAAGATCTTCCACCGAAACCTTCCTTAAAGAGAAGTAACAATATAGGAGGAGGAGGGGGGGGGGGTATAACGGAGGGGACATACAACGGAGGGGGAAGTATAAGGGAACAAAAGAACGTATAACGACGGGGGATGTATAAGGGACGGAAAGTATAAGGGAGGGGAAGTATTACGAAGGGGGAAGTTTTTTTTTTTCGAAAAATTTTCCGAGTTTTTTCAAGAAAATTTCTTAAGTATTTTTTGTCATAAAATTTTCGAACTTTTTTTTCAAAAAAATTTTCCGATTTTTTTTTTAAATTTTCCGGGTTTTCTATTTTAGTTTGCGCTTTTTTTTATCTGAAAAATTTTCTAAGTGTTAAGGTTGAAGAAAATTTTTCTAAGTGTTAAGGTTGAAATAATAGGCTCTTTGGCCTAGGGATGTGTCTCTCGTAATGGGCAGAAGTATGAAATTCTCCCTACTAAAAAAAATAATAATTAAAAAGTGGCAATTTTTTTACACCAAAAATTCTTAAAAAATATAAGGAGTAATTGGTGAAAAGGTGAAAATCGGACCAATGGTTCGGCCGCAGCGAATTTTTTAAAATTTCAAACAGTTATATCTCCGCCATTTTTTCGAAATTCAAAAATCGCCCTCGTTACATTCTTCTTCACCAGCTAAAGAAATTTGTGTGATTTGGTGAAAATCGGTTGAAAACTGTGGCCGTAAAGTGTTCCGGAAAAAAATGCTACGGCCGGCCGGCACCACAGACAAAGTTGAGATCGGTATAGATCCATATTCGAATTTACCCTCCGGGGTCTGGAAGACCCTTCCCCAAAAACCCGACGTGGAGGGTATCACAATAACTTCTTTCAGCGCTGCGGGGTCCGATTTTCAGCAAATCACAAAACGCTCCTTAGAAAATTGTTGTAAAAAATTTTTTTAGTAGGGAGAAATTTTATTCTTCCACCAATGGCGAATGGGACATCCCTTGGGCAAAAGGTCCATTATTTCTCCCTTGAAGCTTAGTTGTCCCTTTTCTTTAATTTCCTGGACAAAAGAAACCCTATTAATCCGATTTTATCTCATTTTTACGAGCGGAAAACATCCCTTCACCTGATTTTCGGGAGTTTTCCTCTTTCGCAAAACCCATAATCGTTAGCACGGAAAAACTTTATTGAGTTTTAGTAGTTAAAGTCGTTTAAGCAATTTTTTTTAATTCAAGTATCATTTAAAATTACTTCAACAAAAAGTTCTTTAGAAGGGAGGAAAAAATGACATGTCACTCCATTATAAACTTTTAGGTTTAAAAAAGTTTTTTATTTTTATTTGTCAAGCTTTTTAAGTATTGAAAATTGCAAATAAAGCTTTTAGCCCTTTAAAAAATCAAGAGTTGACTTTTTTATTGCTTTTTTTATCAGGAAATTGTTTACTGAAGGGATGGGAAATTTAAAGTCGATCGGAAGACAATAAAAGTCCTTCGAACTTTTCTTTGAATGGCGACGGTGTTTTCACGATTTCGAATCTTGAGAATTCCGGAGTCGAAAACTTTTAATTTTGTTTTTCCATCACCTTTTGTTCTCGATTATCGGGACCGGATGATAAAAAAACCGGGGCTATAAAAAACGGGTTGTGGTTTTCGGTGGAAAACACGATTCTCAAGATTTATGCTTCCTTTTATGCCTAAGTACCTGGAGATAAATGATTAATTAACAAAAAGTTTTTAATGCGATTTGACGAGGGAAATAAAGGTTTAAGTTTTCCCGTGGTTTAATCTCAAGGCGTCCTTAGAACTAAGAGACCGCCAGGTAATTAATTAGTTATTCCACTTAAGAAACCTTCAAAGTATATCAACTTTTATAAAATTTTTTATCCTGTTTTTTAAATTGACCGTTTTTTCAGGTATTACGCCATCGTACATCCCATGAAGGCGAAATACGTCTGCACTATACGTCAGGCGAGAAAAATCATCATATCAACGTGGGTAGCGTCGTTTTTACTCGCCATTCCGATACTTTTCGTTCAGGTAATTGTTTTTAACTTCCTCAAAGAGAGGTTATTGTGATGGTACTCCATGGTACTGTAAAAAAGGGTAAAAAAGGCCCGCGTGGTTGAAAACTGATTAGTGATCTTTACAGATAAGGTTGTCAGTGGTGCCGGCCGTCCGTACCGTTTTTCAGGATCGCAGGTCGTTTGACCTTTTTAACATTCGCCTGACGAAATGTGAAAATATCCTCAGATATCGTACAATCGATACTTTTCCGCTATGTTATCTGACAAACAGCTCCCAACCCCCTAAAAAAAAAAAAAAAAAAAAATATGTGGGGGACAGTTGGAAGATGATTTGTCATCACCCTCGTATAAGTACCTACCGAGCTTTATTTTTCTTTCTTTTTGAGGATTTTTTTTCCCCTCTAAGTCCTTTTAAAAAGACAAAAGCTGTAACAAGGAAAAAGTATAATTTAATAAAAAGAATACATAAAAGAAAAAGTACAAAACAAAATACTGTTACCTACGTTTCCTTTTTTGTTTTAAAATACAAAACTCTTTTCAAAAGCGGTATGAAAAGGAGGAAAAAAAATGACTTTATTCGAATAAAAATGTCCACTGAGCTAAGTGTTGAAAACAACAGTAAAAAGAAGGCATTAAGTTAATAAATGGGGACCTTTTTATTAGACTTCTATGAATTAAAATGGAGCCAAAAAGCCCTCTTCGCACAACGCCCGTCTTCACAAAATATCTCAGACTGGAAACACAATAGGCAAAGAAAATTAATACTGGTTTGAAGAGCTTCCAACGAAAACTTCCTTAAAGAGAAGTAACAATATAGGAGGGACGTACAACTGAGGAGGAAGTATATGGGAGGGGAAGTATAACAGAGGGGGATTTTTTTTTTTTTTAATTTTCCGATTTTTTTGTCAAAACTTTTCCGAATTTTTTTTCCGAAAAATTTTCCGAATTTTTTTGTCGAAAAATTTTCCGAGTTTTTTTTTCAAAAAGTTTTCAGGTTTATTTTTTTTTTTTTTTAATTTTTCCGAGTTTTTTTTTCGAAAAGTATCAAGGTAGAAATAATGGGATTTTCGCCCAATGAAGGTCCCTCCCGTAACGGGTGGACGTATGAAATTTCTCCCTACTAAAATGAAAATTAATGTGGAAAATTGATAATTTTTTTACACCAAGAATTTTTAAAAAATATAAGGAGTACTTGGTGAGTATTCGGTGAAAATCGGAACAACGGTTCGGTGAAAATGCTACGGACGGACGGCCGGCACCACAGACAAAGTTGAGATCGGTAAAGATTCGTTTGACCCTCCGGGGTCTGGAAGACCCTTCCCCAAAAACCCGACGTGGAGGATAAAACAGTGCTTTCTTAATTAAAAAGTTACATTTTTAATTTTTTGTGTTGTTTTTAAAATTTCTAACGGCGGACTTCTTGACGTGAAAGACAAATAACTAAGTTTTAAGTGTCCGAACGGAAGGGAAGCGTTTAAATTGAGTTTTGAGCCTCCCTTCCTCCATCAAAATTAGACACCCTTCGGTTAACGTTTCACCAAACGGATGAGAAGTTTCCAACTTCGATAATTAAGTTCGACTTTATTTAAAAACATTTTTTCTTTCTTTTTTTCAGGTGCAGATGAGAGTGGGAGACAGGGTGAAAGCGTTTTGGTGCGTACGCGATTGGGAATGGACGGTCGCGTGGAGAATACACGAGCTATACATGCTTTTTATCGTCCTTCTGATCCCGGCGACTGTCATGGTCGTCACCTACACCGCCATCTGCCGCGAAATCTGTCGAGTCGTCCACCGGAGATTTCACATGACTTCGGCCAAAGGGTAAAGGGCTTTAGAAGGGATGTTTCTTTAGAACTTTTCTCCCAGAAAAGGTCTTAAAAAAAGGTTTTCTCACGGTCAAATCAAATTACCCAAGTTGAAACTTTACCTCTTCATCGTTCAATTTGAATAGATCCTTTGAGATCCGAAACTCCTTAAAACCACAAAATTTAAATGTTTATAGCTCTAACCATTATTTAAAAGAAAAAAAAAAACTTTCTCTTTTAAATTCAATCAGTTTCTTAACGAGAATTTTATTTATTTTTAAAGAAGTTTAATTAAGGTCAGATTTAAATGAAAAGAAATCATGAAACTGCTGATTTCCGCGAGTGTATACGTAACGACATAATGCGGTTCGCCATAATGCATTTGACCATAAAATAGCAGAAATCGCGAGTTACCGTTCACCATAAAAAATAGCTACTCAACATAAAGAAAATAGTCGAAAACGTTCACCATAATGCATTTGAACTTAATACATTTCAAAGAAGAGATATGACACTTGTCGTTTTGACATAAAATTTGTCGTTTCAACATAACGCAGTTGAACATAAAGGAAACTTTCGTTTTAAAGAACTTGTCGTTTCGCCATAAAACTGTTTCTGTCGTTTGGGCATAATATATCTCGCCATAAACTAGTGAGAAAGAGCAAGCCTATTTTCGCCGTTTAAAACGCGATTATGGCGAAACGACAAAAACCTTGAAACTTGACAGTTCACCATAATGCAATTCGCGCATCCTCGCTAGAGGAAAAAAATTAACCCCTTTTGTGTCATAAAACGAGCTGATTCCATTGGCTGCCTGCTTGCTTTTCCTAGTGTATGGTGAGATGCTTTATGTTGAATTTCATTATGGTGAACTGTCAAGTTTTAAGGTTTTTGTCGTTTCGCCATAATCGCGTTTTAAACGGCGAAAATAGGCTTGCTCTTTCGCTGTCCCTAGTTTATGGTGAGATGAATCATGCCCAAACGACAGAAACAGTATTCTGGCGAAACAACAAGTTTAGAGACTTTTATGGTGAGAAGCGTTATGGTGACTATTTTTTATGTCGACTTGCATTTATTGAAAAAGTCGTTTACGGGGAAACGCTTTATGTTGAAATCATAAAATTTTTAAACTTTTGAGAGCTTTATGTTCAACTGCATTACGCCCAAACGCATTGGTGAACTACAGACTTTTTATGTCGAAATGCAGATTTTTTATGTTCAACTGCTTTAGGGTGAAATGCGTTTTGCTGAACGGTGTTCCCCGCCTAGAAAAACCCTTTTTTTTTTGTGAATTCCCAGATTCATGGGTGTCCAGGGTACAATCTTTGTAGAAATTTTTTTAATTAGAATCCGGAAAACTGCTCAGGGGAGTTAGCTACTACATTTTATGCAAATACACTTCCCTGTTTAAAAAAAAAAAAAAAATCCAATATTCATTTCTTGTCTCCCTCTTGTCTTGTCAGTTCATTTTTTGTCTCCGAGAGTTTTATTAAAAACCGATCTAAGGAGAGATTTCAAATAAAATATTAAATCTGGGTTCCATCTTTTGAAGGATTAGATTAAACAAAGGTAAATTTAGTTTCCTCTAATTAAACATCCCCTTTTACCGGACATGAAGGACTTTGAGATTCTAGGACGTCAATTAATAACAAGCCGAGAGTCTCAAAACCAACACCATCTGTAACCTTCGAATTAATTATCATGAAAACTTTCGTTATTAATATTCTCAAAAGTCGCTTAAACCAAGCAGACTGTCCGGATGTTAAGAAGGTTCTGAACTTCTTGAAATATCTGCTACGGCCGGCCGGCACCACAGACAAAGTTGGGATCGGTAAAGATTTCGATTTGACTCTCCAGGGTCTCCAAAACCCGACGTGGAGGGTATCACAATAACTTCTTTAAGGAATTTAAAAGTCAATAACTTGCCTACTGTGCCTTTAAATGTTTTTTGAAAATTTAAGCCCGCTTTTTTGGGCTTCATTTTTGAATATTTGTGTTGGCGAAATTACCAACACTTCAGCAACACTGGGATGTCTTGCGGGTTAATCTACTTTTGACTTAAAATTTGTTAATTTCCGTTACCCTCGACTTCGGGTTTTTGGGCAAGAGGCTTCCAGACCCCGTAGGGTCAATTCGAATATTGATCTTTACCCAACTTTGTCTGTGGTGCCGTCCGGCCGTACGTAGCATTTTTTCCGGAACACTTTACGGCCACAGTTTTCATCCGATTTTCACCAAATTTTCACCAATTTTTTTTTGTCCTTTACAGAAACTTGACATGCGAGAGTTTCCCTTTGGCGAAAACAAAAAAGTCGTCTAAAATAAAAATAAAGTCAAAATTCCGTGCGGACGATGAAACAACTGTCAAACAGGTTTGTTTTTTTTATTTTTTCATTTGCCTTTCCCATTTTTTCCCCATCACCAACACCCGATTTTTATTATTTCGCTTTTATAAATTTTTGTTTTAGTTTTTATTTTTTACTAACTCGAAAATATTATTGTTTAAGATGTCCCACTACAAGAGCGAGAGACAGGTATGTCATTTTTTTTTTTTTTTTTTTTTTTGCATTTATTTTTTTTTAACCTTTTTCACACAAATCCTATAAAATTGTGAGCCCTAAATTTTTTTTACACTTCACTTTAATTTTTATTGCGTGTGTATTACGCAAGGGGGTTGATTTTATTATCAAACAATTAACCAATAATAGAGGAAGAAATGACTGTGATAACGGGTATCTCACGACGCGTTTCGGCTCAAAAGCCTCGTCAGGTGAGCTATTCCCTCTATCATTTCTATCTTTTCACTGTGAACCGAGAGATTTAGTGGATACAGCGGGAAAACGGAAACAAACCGTCTCTCTAAATCTCACCGCCGCCACCTGACGAGGCTTTTTAAGCCGAAACGCGTCATGAGATACCCTTTATCACAGTCATTTCTTCTTCTATTATTGGTTAATTGTTTGATATTAAAGTTTTTAGCTCAATATAGTCAATAAAAAATCAGGTTAAGCAAAAATTTGAGAATAAGCAAGATTATTTCTTCAAAAGATGCCATTATTTAACCTAATTTTTTATCCCCACAAAAAACACCCCGTGTAAAAAACACCCCGCCTCGCAAAAATCCTTTTACATCAGCCGGAAAAAGTTGTGATATCAACTTCCCCGCCCTCAAATGAGCGAGAAGAGTCGATACGCCCGAGTGGTAGGTACGATGATGTGAGAAGCATGATGCCCGTGCTCCCGTTTTCAATGCTCCCCTTGGCGGCATCGCGAAATGCTTTGCATCAGTGATTGCCGTTATTTATCAAGCCCTGGAACGTCCTGGAACGCTTAAGAATTACTGTGTTATCACTGAGTTCCTAACTAATCACTAGTATACACCCCATACACATACATACACATACCCCCCCTCATACTCACACATGACACTACGCCTTCATCTACGTATGTCTGAGTGTTTGAATCATAACGATTTTTCCCGAAGAACGCACAGCACGTCTTAACTACGTCCCTGTAAACAAACATTTCGCGATGCCGCCAAGGGGAGCATTGAAAACGGGAGCACGGGCATCATGCTTCTCACATCATCGTACCTACCACTCGGGCGTATCGACTCTTCTCGCTCATTTGAGGGCGGGGAAGTTGATATCACAACTTTTTCCGGCTGATGTAAAAGGATTTTTGCGAGGCGGGGTGTTTTTTACACGGGGTGTTTTTTGTGGGGATATCATATCTTTTTGTTTTAAATTCAAATGAATCGTAAAACTCCTAAAAGAACCGCGTCGAATTTACCTTAAGGGGTCAGGAAGACCCATTTCCGAAATCCGACCTCTGGTGTAAATCGGATGTACAGAAGGCGCCTCAGACTAACTGACGATCGAAAAATGATCACTGGTCAAATTGACCCCAAGGGGTCTGGAAGACCCATTTCCGAAATTCGACCTTATGGTGTAAATCGGGTGTACAGCCGGCGCCACAGACAATGATCACTGGTCAAATTGACCCTGAGGGGTCTGGATGACCCATTTCCGAAATCCGTCCTCATTACTATACTCGTCCTCATTGCTAAACTCAGAAGGAAGCTCTGTGCACAATTTCAAGTCGATTGGTCTTGTCTCCAGGCTGTGTACCCGTTAAAGTGGCTAAAATTACCCTAAAATTTCAGTTTTTGTTCCTAACTTTTTTTTAAGTTAAGATTTCGGGGTAAATCTTTCAAAAGGCACTGGCTCAAGTTGAAAGGAAGCTCTGTGCAAAATTTCAAGTCAATCGGTGCGCTAGGAGAGGCTGTAGCCTTTTCTAGCTGAATAAGAAGAAGAACACGGTAAAGGCGAAAAACCGGGTTTTCAGACTTTTATATCTCGGCTCCCTGTGGACCGATCGACTTGAAATTTTCAGCGTTTACTCATATCATATCAAAGTAAATCTGTAGCAAATTTCAAGTCGATCGGTCCACAGGGAGCCGAGATCCAGTTACCTGAAAAACGCAAATCGTGACGTCCAGTAAACATACACTTGGTAGGTACCGTTTTCTGACGTCTTCGGACTGGGTGTTGCTTGGCGGGGCGGAACGCTACCGCGTTCCTAGATTCTAATCTGAACCACCCTGTATTTCCCCTCTTTTTTTTCACACCTTATGAATTTTTATCCTTGGTACACAAACCTAAAAGGCTTCCGATAAATCCTTTTGTGAAGCCGAAACGAATTTAAACTTCAAACAGGTATCGAAACGTCAAAAAGTATCAAAAGAACCCTTTAATCAAAGTCCCGGTCTTCCATTTTTTTTGTTGGAAAAAAAAAACTTATCACCACAGGCAACAAAAAATAGCTTCAATTTAAATAATTTATAAGATTTTTGTGGATCCTTAGAAATTTTCCTTTTCTTCAGTTCTTTTCTCGAGTTGTTATTAGACGCCGGGTCTCAAGAGTTCCTCATAAACACGACATAAGCCTTCGTAATAAAAACCTACGCCTTTTTAATTAAAAAATAATATCCGTCCCCTATATTAATAAAACCGGCCTCCGAGTATGGAAGAGGATGAAGCAAAAAATATCAATATCTTCTTATTGTTCAACTCGTTATTGTGTTTCATACAAGCAAAATTTAATCCTCATCACAAAAAAAATGTTTGAGTATCATGTTAAAACCTATTGTCTGATATCAACTTTCCCTTTGTAAAATATTGAAAGAGATTTTGAGATTTTGTTTCAATTCAAAGCTGAAAATCAAAAATGTTAAAAGGCATAAAATTTTCAATTTTCAATTTTCAAAGTGGCAATGCAATGTGGTGAAATCTGCCTGGGCACATCTTTTTGTAGCAAAATAACCAGAAATGGCTAACGAAGAACTTTAAAAAGTTATCTTCTTTTTATTAAGTTATCTTCTTTTTATGTGATAAATTTGAGAATCTGAAAGGATTTTAAAGGAATCGCCTTCGGCGTTTGGAATGCAAACGAGGGGGGGGGGAGGTGTCCAATTAACCCGGAGGCCCTTTTGTGGCTTATACAACTATTCGAGAAGATAAGGGCCTGGGATTACTCTTGAATCTCTTATATTTGCGAAAGAAATTCTATGGATTTCGAATCTTTTGATTGGATTACAGTTACTGATAGTGAAAGAAGAGGTTATAAAGTAAAGGTTAGAAAAACTTAGAGCTTTATCTTCCGCAAAATATGGAATGAAAATCTTGAAAAAACAAGGAAGTACGGTTAAAAGTCTCTTGGCCAAAACAACCAAAAAAACGTCCAAAAATCTGGGTGTTTTCTGGCCAAAAAGCTGAGGAATCGGAGAAGGCCTAAAAACTGTAAAAACAAAAATCCTGTTGCTAGGGAGGTTTCGGTACCTAATTAAAAACGTGTATTTTGGACAAAAAACCGAGAAAAACGCCAAAAAATCGTGTTTTTTATTTGAAACAACGAAAAAAACGTCCAAAAATCTGGGTGTTTTCTGGCCAAAAAGCCGAGGAATCGGAAAGAGGCCTAAAAACTGTAAAATCGAAAATCCTGTTCCAAGGGTGATTCCCGTACCTATTTAAAAACGCGTGTTTTGGACGAAAAACCCGAGAAAAACGCCAAAAAATCGTGTTTTTTATGTGGAACAACGAAAAAAACGTCCAAAAATCTGGGTGTTTTCTGGCCAAAAAGCCTAGAAATCGGAAAAAGGCCTAAAAAACTGTAAAAACGAAAATCCTGTTGCAAGGGAGAATCCGGTAAATATTTAAAAACGCGTATTTTGGACGAAAAAACCGAGAAAAACGCCAAAAAAAATCGTGTTTTTTATTTGGCACAGGCACAACGAAAAAAAACGTCCAAAAATCTGGGTTTTTTCTGGCCAAAAAGCCGAGGAATCGGAAAAAGGCCTAAAAACTGTAAAAACTGCAAGGGTGATTCCCGTACCTATTTAAAAACGCGTATTTGGGACGAAAAAATCGAATAAATACGCCTATAAATCTTGTTTTTTTGTTCTTTTTTCACTCTTTGAACACACAGACTATGGTACACAGTTTTTGCTTTTAAAAAAATGGTGGTGGGAGGGTTGTAATTTTGTTGTAACGCTTTGTTAACCGCCAATTAAGGTTTTCCTTCCATTAATTTTCCCCAACTACAAAGAGAAGAAAAATTGAGAAAACGACTCTCTCCATTTTCCTAACTTCTAAGAGAAGCATATTTACGGTTCAATCGTTTAATGACAAAACTTTTTAAAATTTATGTTTTTCTAGGTGATTAAAATGCTGGTCGCGGTCGTCATCGTTTTCATCGCATGTTGGGCTCCGCTTTTGATCGACAACGTAGTCACCTCTTGGGGATACCTTCCTCACTTGAGGACCGGAATTTTAAAACATATGGGGATCTATTTTCATCTCCTCGCCTACTTTAACAGGTAAAAATCGACTTAACAACTTTTCCTCTCGTCCCATTGAATCAAGTTTTGCAAAGGATAAACTATTTTGTCATGACTGTAAGCAATGACATAACTTTTCCTATCAAGTTTCTCAAAATGAAGGGGTGGAAAATATAAATTTTGCATGTAAGGAAAAGTTAGGGTGAAACTTTGAAAATTAATAAGCTTCCGTCCTTTTAGACATGTTTACTTTTATATTTAATTAATTTTCCTTATTTTTTTAGCTGCGTGAATCCTTTAGTTTATGGTTTTATGTCGAAGAACTTTCGGGAGAGCTTCACGAAAGCGCTTTGCTGCATGCAAGGGAGGCTTCCGAAACGGCAACTTTCGGTGAGCCACACGAGGACAACCTCGTTGAGGACTTATGTTAATTAGGTACTTTATTTATATAACAGCGGGAATTTTCAAAATCATGGTTGGCTACCATGATATCAACTAACCTTACCCAACTAACCTAACAACTTTTTTTTATCATTAATAAACACTTTCTTTTTCAGATTAGAGAAACTCTTCCCTCTGGAAAGTGTTAGTTGTATCTATGTATTATTTTGGAGGCGACAGTCATAGATTTTAAGTTATATGATCTCATAATTTTATTTATTTAGAAACAAGAATGCGCCACTGGCGCACTGTGCTCAATTATTATAATTTATCATTCCTTATGTGCAATATTTAGTGCAATGAGACGATTTTACGACTTTTAGACTGATGATCAATTTGTTCTCTACCTCTATTCAGTTTTTTACTCATTAGGTGACCATCTTTTTTCAAGTTTTTAGTGTCAATAAGTGAAACCTGTATCAATGCCATTATGATCAAACTAATTTTTTTCAAAATTTCATCCAAACATGTAAAAAAAATTACATTTTCTATTTTTCTGTTATGTGATACATATTTTTTTAATGTAGAACTATCTGTGTGCAATTGAGTTTGGCCATGTTGTAAATAGTATATTTTTTAAGTCGTCTCCATAAAAATACTCAAAACTTCATAATTTTCCCTTAGTACCTTGATGTTACCAACGACAATTGTCGTTTTGATGTGATCTGTAGACTATATTCTTTTTATTACTTAATTTATTTTTGTCAAATATATTTTAGTTTGAAAAAATAATATTTCGTTTTAATTTTATTCAGCCTTTTGTCATATGAAGGTAAGAAAAAAAATTTATTATGGATTTACATCATTTTTCATTTAGAGAAATGGATATGATAAATATTGTATCTGAAACTCAAAAAACGCATTTGGAAGAGATAAAGGAATATATTGCAAAATGTTTGGAGGAAATAAATAATTTGACTGAAGAGAAGGATAAATGGAAAAATCTATACGATGAAGCTAAGAGGATAAATATTGGTAAGTAGTTAGTTTGAGAAAATCTATCTTTCTTGGCCTTCTTATTAACTTCCTTAAAGAAGTTATTGTGATACCCTCCACGTCGGGTTTTTGGGAAGGGGTCTTCCAGACCCCGGAGGGTCAATTCGAATATGGATGTACAACGATCTCAACCTTGTCTGTGGTGCCGGCCGGCCGTCCGTAGCATTTTTTTCCGGAACACTTTATGCCACAGTTTTCATCCAATTTTCACACAAATTTCTTTAACCGGTGAAGAAGAATGTGACGGGGGCGATTTTTGAATTTCGAAAAAATGGCGCAGATATGTCTGTTTGAAATTTTAAAAAATTTGCTGCGGCAGAACCGTTGGTCCAATTAATTATTATAATTTTATAATAATTACAATAATTATTAAATTTTCACCAATTACTCCTTATATTTTTTAAAAATTTTTTGTGTAAAAAAAATTGCCACTTTTGAATATTATTTTTTTTAGTAGGGAGAAATTTCGTACTTCTAGGCACTAAGAAAGGGGCATCCGTAGGCGAAAGAGCCCATTATTTCTACCTTGACACTTAAAAAAACTTTCGAAAAAAAAAGAACTTACAAAATTTTTAAAAAAACGCAAATTTAAAAAAGAAAACCGGAAAATTTTTCAAAAAAAATTGGAAAATTTTTTTGCCAAAAAACTCGGAAAATTTTTCGAAAAAACAAACGGAAAATTTTTCGAAAAAAAAACAAACTTCCTCCTCCGTTGTACTTCCCCCCTCTGTTATACTTCCCCTGACTTATACTCCCCCTCTGTTTATTTCCCCTCCCATATACTTCCCCCTCCCTTGTACCTCCCCTCCGTTATACTTCCCCCTCCTATACAGGGTGTCCGGAAACACATGGCAAGCGTCTGGGAGAGCGTTAAAAAGTGGTTTTACGGAAAAAAGTTAAATGTAACCCCCCTTAATTTAAATCAAAGAATTTGATGGTGTAGTTTAAAATCCGCCTGGATATACAGGGTGTCCCAGACACAACCTAACTTCGTTATTTCAATGAGAACCCCTATTTTTTATTTCAGATTCGTAATCTACGCAAAATTTCAAGTAGATTTGAGTACTCATATGACGATTTTGGACAACTTTTAAAAATGTCAAATTTTAGCGTTTTTTGCACTAAAATCCGTTAAAATTGACCTAGGAGACTCGTTTTTTTTTTAATTCCACTTATTTTTTCCGAAGAATCCAACTGTCTCAAATTTGAGCATCTTCGCATTCTGCATCTCGAGATTTCGTCGCTAATGGCCTTTTTTCAAGTTAGAACCCAAATTTTTAGTTCAGAAATGAAAATTAGCACTTGTTGAAAGGAATTTTTCTTTCGGACAACAATTTTGAAAGAGCTACAGCGTCTTTTGTGTTTATGCATCAAAAATTAAATTCCGTCAACAAATCGCTAATTTCCATTTTTGAAGTATGGAATTTGGAGTTAAACTTGAAAAAAGGCCATTAGCGACGAAATCTCGTGATGCAGAATGCGAAGATGCTCAAATTTGAGACAGTTGGATTCTTCGGGAAAAAATAAGTGGAATTAAAAAAAAAACGAGTCTCCTAGGTCAATTTTAACGGATTTTAGAGCAAAAAACGCTAAAATTTGACATTTTTTAAAAGTTGTCCAAAATCGTCATATGAGTACTCAAATCTACTTGAAATTTTGCGTAGATTACGAATCTGAAATAAAAATAGGGGTTCTCATTTGAAATAACGAAGTTAGGTTGTGTCTGGGACACCCTGTATATCCAGGCGGATTTTAAACTACACCATCAAATTCTTTGATTTAAATTAAGGGGGTTTACATTTAACTTTTTTCCGTAAAACCACTTTTTAACGCTCTCCCAGACGCTTGCCATGTTTTCCGGACACCCTGTATAGTTACTTCTCTTGAAGGAAGTTTTCATTAGAAGCTCTTCAAACAATACTTTTTCTCCTTTCTAGAAATTGAAGCTGAAAGAGATGCCATCAAAGAAAAGCTAAAAGAAAGTACAGAATGTTATTTAAAGTATTATTATTCATAAAGAATCCCAGTTTTATTTATATTTTTAGAGAATTCAACGATGCTAAAAATCACTGGGAAGGAGTTGAAGAACATCTTCACCTAACAGTCCAGTCGATTCAAAATCAACTTCAAAATTTTGACTCGCACAATCAATTTTGAACGAAAAAATTGTATTTCTTGAAAAAGAGTTAGATGAAAAAATAAAAAATGAAGAAAACTAAAAAACGAGAATGAAATGTACAAAATGGAGAATAACAAGATAAATGAGGATAATGAAAAATTAAAAAAGGAGTTGGAAAGTGTCTCGGATGAGCTGCATGAAATCAAAATGAAAATAATCAACGAGATAAATGAAAAAGAAAATTTATCGACGGAGGTTAAAAAATACCGAAAAGCGACCGAAAATGCGGTTTTAAAATTGAATTCGTTGACCGACAAAATCAAGTTTGATCAAAGCGAATGAAGATTTGACGAAAATCGTTTTGAAAATATAAAATCGAAAGTGAAATAAAGATGTTAAATTCTATATGAACATTTTAGGACGTGGGAACGGCACGATAAATTCAAAATTAGAGACCATAATTCAAAATTTAAAAAAAGATCAAAAAAGCGCTTTACAAACAGACATGACATACAAAGAAATAGACCAATTTGACAATTTAGACCGCCAGGCGACTATTTTAGTTATGAGAATGCGAGAAGAGATGATTTCTGCAAAAGACGAAATGTTAAACTTAAAAGACGAAAATGAAACCCTAAGACGTTTCGTCAGCGACGTCAAACGCGAAAGAGAAGCCAAAGAAAGAAGAACGCGTCAAAAAATTGGAAGAAGCCGTCAAAAGACCAATTTGACAATTTAGACCGCCAGGCGACTATTTTAGTTATGAGAATGCGAGAAGAGATGATTTCTGCAAAAGACGAAATGTTAAACTTAAAAGACGAAAATGAAACCCTAAGACGTTTCTGCGTCAGCGACGTCAAACGCGAAAGAGAAGCCAAAGAAGAAGAAGAACGCGTCAAAAATTGGAAGAAGCCGTCAAAAACTTAGGAGAAATGGTCCTCGAGCCCTCCAAAGACTTAATCATACAAAAATTAACAGATCTCAAAAAAGATCTAGAAACCATCAAAACCAAAAAGAACAACAAAAATCCCGATTTAAACGCCACACCTATCAAACTAACATCATTTAAAAGGAGATAGAAAAAAAATTTTAAACAAAAAATTATATATTTTTGGTCTTATAAAAACTTTCCCATTCGGAATGTATAAATTATAATATGGTGTACAATACTGTTTGAAATAAATTAACAATGTCAACTTTTTTAGATGATATAAAGAAATAGAGAGTTTCATACTTATAATAGAATAATCAAGTATAAATATAAAAAAGGAAAAAAAGAAAAGAAAAAAAGGCTCCGATTACGAGTTCTGTGAAGTATTCTGTATAGTCGAAGTCCTGTTTTGTACAAATCTTTGGCCCCAGTATGCTTCAAGATTGAAAGGTACA
Organism: Orius insidiosus; assembly: GCA_014119065.1. Taxonomy (NCBI): domain Eukaryota; kingdom Metazoa; phylum Arthropoda; class Insecta; order Hemiptera; family Anthocoridae; genus Orius; species Orius insidiosus. The sequence continues at coordinate 37,647 of JACGAQ010001666.1, forward strand.
AAATCTGAAAATAATGTTTGCATTTCAATAACTAAGAAACTGGCGAAAGGTAAAATGATTAACCCTTTCGAGACCGCAGGCGACTATAGTTGCCATGGCGCATGTCGCTTGGAGACCGTAGGCGACTTTAGTTGCCCAGCGGGAAGCCTCTCTAAGATATTTAATACCTTCGCTTCCCGTGGTGCTAGCGACATGCAAAAACTGGCCATCTGTTGGGGGAAAAATTAACTACGTGATGATCGCATCACTCGTTGCTTTCTGTGCTTTGCTGGGAGCGATCGGGGAGAAGTGAGGGAAAAAGTGCTGCGCCAGTAGCGCAGAGAATCCGGCGCCAGACGCGGTCTTGAAAGGGTTAATGGATTTGAAAAAACATTTCCCAAAAACTGGGAATGGAGGGTAATCCAATATCTATTTTTTCACAGTGTCATAATAGCTTTGTTCCAACCTCAGTTTGAAACTGGTTTGAAACTCCTGGAGCATGTGCAGAACGATTGGGACGTCAGATTTAGCGGACAAACGATTTAAGCGACATCAGATTTAATGTCCAAATCCTTCTGCGCTCCAGAACTTTCGAACCAGTTTCAAGCTGCGGTTGGAACAAAGCTATTATATCCCATTCGGTTTTCTTATCTACAATATTGATAAAACTTCTTATCCTTATTGCGAAATCCAGCAAAAATAGTAAAAATCGAGTAAAATTTTTAAGCGAAATGCTTTACCTTTTAGCATAGGATTTGGCTCAGTTTCACTATGATAAGTAACAGTAGGCGAACCTAGGAAAAAATCAATTTTATTAAATTATATTTTTTTTTTATAAGAAGAATAGGTTTAACTAATGAGCAAGAGGCCTTCTTCCTCATTGGTTAATCCATTCTTCTTCTTTTTTTCGTTTAGCCTACGTTGGCCGTCACAAAGGGGGGGGGGGGGGGGTTGGACGCAGGCGGGTGCTCTTGCCATATTGCGCCAATTAAATTATAAAGAAGAATTAACTGGCTCCGTGGCTGGAAAGTTCAGTCTTGGACTTTCACCGCAGAGACCAGGGTTCGATCCTGGGTTGGGAATAGGGATTGTAGTTTGGAAGTTAAATTCCAAATGAATTTTTCTACAAAATCCATAGATAAATTAGGACGGCCACTCCTCTGGAGTTGGCTCCGTAGAGAACGCCATGGCAATATGGCGAGAGCCCCCGCCTGAGTCCAACCCTGCTTACCCTTGTGACAGCCAAAAAGCTAACAAGTATAAAACAGATCAGCCAATAGGAAGAAGGCCTCTTGCTCATCAATTAATTATTTAAAAATAAATTTACCCTGTGAGTTTCCTTTTTGGTATTCTTGGCATACTTTATTCCAAGCTAAAACAAAAGAAACATTAATAAATCATTAACACGTGGGAGACTCATGCAATTTTTTATCAATTAAAGATAATAAATTATTAATCGACTGTGTAATTTGTCATAACAGGAAGTTGATAAGAAAATTGAATATTTCGTCTAAAACTTTTAAACTTTTTTTGGGAACTAACGAAGAAATTGGGATCAAGCATCAAACTAGGTTTCATCTTCAAGATCCTAAGATCTTCTGAGATCTTCAAGATCTTCAGATCTTCAGAGATCTTAAGATCTTCATGAACTTGGGATGCCACTCAATCTATAATGTGTAGTAAAAATTAATGTAAAGCCAATTAGAAGATGAAAAATGATGAAAATTTAGGTCCAAACTTACATTCCCAAATAAATTTTATAAGTTCCTCCTGGTTATTTTGCTGAACGGGCGAATGGTCTTTGTTCACCCTCGAGTTGGCACTCATTCTTTTTCCGTTTGAACTCATCTAAAAATTACAAAACAAGCTTATTATGAAATTTAAGTTCAAAAAATTACATTTACATTTAAGCTTTTAGAAAATCGACAAAATCTTCATTCCATAAATTAAAAACGAATGTGACTTCCGAAAATTCCCCTTAGTGACTCACAGATGTTATAAATGAGCAATATTTACAAACACAACAGAAAGATGGGAGGTCAACAGCCTTGTCGACTAAAAAAATACAATTGCTAATTGTTTTTTAAATAAATATTTAAACAATACCTTCTTAATTATATTAAAGGAAAATTTAAAACAATAAATATTAACAAAACAATATTTGTTTTGTACAAATAAAAACGATTTATGACTAAAAAGTATAAATTGGCAGCGATTTTGGCGGAGTTAAAGATAAGCTTTGAAAAGGAGATTTTAGGCGCGCTTTTTAAAATTATAATTTTTTAGTAACAATTGTCATTTATTCTTTATCTTATAAAAATTACAACTAATATTTAATATAAAAAGAGATAAAGACAATTTCTGTGTTTTATTTTTATTTGTTTTGAAGTTTTGTTGGCGAAGAATTTTGAAGATAAAAACAATGTAACTAGGCGACGAAATAAACAAGAATTAGGTTACAAAAATTTTTTTAAACAAAAAAAATATTAATTGTCAAAACTAAATAATCCGGATTACATTATTTCTAATTAAAGGTAAGAAAGATTATTTTAACAACTAAAAAGTGATAGAAATGGACGTTTTTCCATAACGGACGGTTTGCCATAAACAGAGTTCTTTTTCTAGTAGCCAGTACAGGATACTAAATAGGAAGAGGATGTGCCCAGGTGGAGCCTTTCGCCATTTTGCCTTGGCGCCATTGGGCGTCAATCTGTTTGTACTATTCGGGTTGGGGAGAGGAGTTCAAGGAATAAAATATCTCATACCACGGGAGAACACCGTTCAACATAACGCATTTCACCCTAAAGCAGTTGAACATAAAAAATCTGTAGTTCACCATAATGCGATTCGGCATAATGCAATTGAACATAATGCTCTCAAAAGTTCAAAAATTTTGAAAATTTGAAAGTTTTTAAACAGAAAGCGTTTCGCCGTAAACGACTTTTTCAATTCGACATAAAAAAAAGTGGAAGTCACCATAGCGCTTCTCACCATAAAAGCATCTCTTTAAACTTGTCGTTTCGCCATAAAACTGTTTCTGTCGTGACATTATATACCATAAACTAGGGACAGCGAAAGAGCAAGCCTACTTTCGCCGAGTGATTATGGCCTAAAACCTTAAAACGCGACAGTTCACCATAATGCAATTCAACATAGAGCATCTCACCATAAATTAGGAAAAGCAAGCAGGCAGCCAATGGAATCAGCTCGTATTATGACAAAAAGAAGTTAATTTTTTTCCTCTCGCGAGGATGTGCGAATTGCAGAAACAGTTTTATGGCGAAACGACAAGTTCTTTAAAATGAAAGTTTACTTTATATTCAACTGCGTTATGTTAAAACGACAAATTTGGTGTCAAATCTCTTCTTTATGGTGAGATGTGTTATGTACAAATGCATTATGGTGAACGTTTTCGACTATTTTCTTTATGTCGAATTGCTATTTTATGGTAATCGGTTACTCGCGATTTCTGCTATTTTACGTAAAAATCTTAAAACTTGACAGTTCACCAAAATGCAATTCAACATAGAGCATCTCACCATAAACTAGGAAAAGCAAGCAGGCAGTCAATGGGATCAGCTCGTTTTATGACAAAATGGGTAAATTTTTTCCTATCGAGAGGATGTGCAAATTACATTATGGTGAACTGTCAATTTTTATGGTTTTTGACTTTTTGGCGTTTCGCCATAATCGCGTTTTTAACGGCAAAATAGGCTTGCTCTTCCGCTGTCCCTAGCGGTGTATGCACAAACGACAGAAACAGTTTTATGGCGAACCAAGTTCTTTAAAATGAAAGTTTCCTTTATGCCCAACTCCGTTATGTTGAAACGACAATTTTTATGTCGAAACGACAAGTGTTAAATCTCTATCGCATCCGTGAGGTAGTATGTACTTGGATCAGTCTCATTGCTAGTTTTTTCCATTAATTTCGAATACAAAATAAAAACTTTTGTACATAATTTCTCGTAAATAAAATATTTCATTTCGCGTTCTGTGAGGAGACAGAACAAAAGGACTTCGTAAATGGAGGAGTTCGCGTGTCTAACTAATCTCTAAATCACGTAATGTTTTCATGAAAAAAAGAAGAAGCGACGGAGAAGAACCTATTTAAAAAAAAGGATCGATCCCCTAAAACTCCACCAAAAGAAAATGAAAAAAACGGAAACTCTAATTAGGTACTAACCGACAACTCGATTAGCGTAATATTGTTTTTTGTTTAAACTATTTGTTATTAATATCTCCACGCTTCTTAACAACCAATTTTTTGGTTAAACTATTTGTTATTAATTTCTCCACGCCTTCTTAACAACTAATAATAATTAAATTACCCTGAATAGATCCGATGTTCCGACGCAATAAATAACTTCTATTCATAGTTTGGTTTGATGGATGGTAGGAATTGAACGGTTTCGGCTTTATCGGTAATTTCCTCCGGAATAGATTTATGGCCCGTTTGTATGCCGAAGACTCTTTGATTCTATCAACTTTGCCGACAAACTGAAATAGAAAATGTATTAAAATGGAATGTCAACATTAAAAATGATTGTTCCACTCTTCAGAAATGGGGTCTGCTACTTCAGTAAATTATTCTATTTAGATTCTAAGCCAAAAAAAACGTGTCTTCACTACTCACTAGTTTATACAGGGTGTCCCGATTAGAGTGGACCAGCAACTTTAAGGCAAAAAGCTGGAAAAAAGCTAAATGTAAACCCCCCTTTTTCACCAAAGATTCCGTATATTTTTTTTACGAATTTTTGGTATAAAAAATGGCCACTTTTTAATTATTATTTTTTTTAGTAGGGAGAAATTTCATACTTCTAACCATTACGAGAGACACATCCCTAGGCCAAAGAGCCCATTATTTCTACCTTGACACTTAAAAAAATTTTCAGAAAAAAAGTTCTAATTAAAAAAAAACCGGAAAATTTTTCGGAAAAACTCGGAAAATTCAAAAAAGCTTGGACAATTTTTCGAAAAAAAAAAAAAAAAAAAAAAAAAAAAAAAAAAAAAAAAAAAAAAAAAACTTCTCCCTCCGTTATACTTACCCTCCCTTATACTTCCCCTTCCTTTTACTTCTCTCTCCTTATACACTACTTCCCCCTCCTTTATACTTTCTCTCCCTTATACAACCCCTTCGTTAGGTATACTTTCGTTCCCTTATACTTCCCCCTCCGTTATACTTCCCCCTCTTTTTACTTCCCCTGACTTATACTTCCCCCTCCGTTATACTTCCCCCTCTTTTTTACTTCCCCTGACTTATACTTCCCCCTCCGTTATACTTCCCCCTCCTACATTGTTACCTCTCTTCTTGAAGTTTTCGTTGGAAGCTCTTCAATCCAGTACTTTGGACATGTAATCGACTCCATTCGGTAGATTTTGGTTTCGGTATACAGGTTGGCGCAGAGAAGTGCTAACTTGGTTTTTTATATGAGAACCCCTATTTTTTATTTCAGATTCGTATTCTACGCAAAATTTCAAGTCGATTTGACTATTCGACTAGTCGACTACGCTAAATTTGTCATTTTTTAAAGTTGTCCAAAGAGGTCATATGAATAGTCAAATCAACTTGAAATTTTGCGTAGATTACGAATCTGAAATAAAAATAGGGGTTCTCATATAAAAAAAAAAAAAAAGAAGTTAAAACGAAGTTAGCACCTCCCTGCGCCACCCTGTACAACAAAAGCAAAATCTACCAAATGTAGTCGATTCCTGGTCCAAAAATAAGGGGGGTTTACATTCAACTTTTTTTTCTAGGAATAAATGCTTTGCTGAAAAGTTGCTGGTCCACTCTAGTTGGGACACCCTGTATAAGTGCAAGTCCGTTGGACTGTTGACACTTCGGCAATACAGGACAGTCTTGCGGGATTAGCTAGCTTAGGAGGGTTTTTGAGACGGAAAGATTCAAATGGGAATGCAAGGTGCTTAAAATATTGATATTTTAAAAAAAGTTTTGAGGGAAAGAAAAATAAGTCTTACCGTTGAGAGTGATTCATTCCGTTGCCTTTGATGGTTGGTGACAGCCTGGAAAAGAGATTGAAGTGTCCCGTGGTTGGAAGCAATAAAAAGACTTATTTCCCTCTTAATTCTGATTGGTTGTGCAATGGAAAGGGAAACGAGAAGAAGGGGACCAGGAGGGTTGAGGCGGAAAAACGGAATCAACATGTTTAGCCCGCTCGAAACATTTATCAAACACGCTAAAGGGCTTTGGCGGGGGTCTTAGTACAAAGCGACTCCAGGGTACAGTAATAACATAATGGCATCCAAGGTAAGTCTAATTTTTTTTCTCCACCTTTCCCCTTTTAAAAAACCTGATTGGATTTATCGTCTTTCGATCAATATGGCCTTTCACATCAGTTTTATTTCCGACTTTACATGCGAATGAGCGTCACTGATGTTTTCACGAAATCTGTAAGAATTTGACCTTAATCGAATTCAATTTTCTTGTCATCGCTGAAAACGAAATGTCAAAAAAACACATAAAAAGTGTTTGCAAGAAGTATTTTAGAAGCAGTTTACGTTTAGACCACGTGTTGTTAACCGCCATCTTTAATTTGACGTGTTTCGCAGGCTGCCGGTCTCGCTACAGCGAGGAAGATGGCGAAAAAAGGCGGCCAGGCGTCGCTACAGGTCGACGTGAGCAACGACGACGAATGGAACGCTTTGCTGGAAAGGCAGGGGCTCATCGTCGTCGACGTCTATTCAGAATGGTGTGGACCATGCGTCGCCATGATGAGCAATTTGAAGAAGATCAAACTCGACAGCGGCATCGATCAATTCCATCTAGCATTGGTACCTCTTTTACAACCTTTTCTCTATTTTATCTTTTTTCAAGGCCAACGCGGATGCCATAAAAGCCCTCAACAGATTCAAAGGACGAAGTGAACCGACCTGGGTGATAATCGCTGTACGACTTCATAAAAATCTTGCATTTGATTACTTTTCTCATTCTAGGGAGGACAAATACTGCGAGTTCTATACGGCTCTAATGCCCCTCTTTTGGCGAAAACGATACGTAAAGAGCTGGAACAAGAAGTAAAATTTATGGCGGGGCAAGGGGACAGAAAAGGCGTAAGTGCCATTATGTTCATTAGCTGGACGTTATTTTTAGTTTCCTATGGATGAGATAACTCCTGATGAGCAAGTCAAAATAGATGAAATGGAGGTAAAGAAAACAAAAGAAGCTGACAAAGAGAAAAAAGAAACAGGTAGAAAGAGTACTGCGATAAAATTTTTAACCATCTTAAGACAGCTGCTGCATTGGATAAGGTGAAACGTCGTAACTATGAAAGGATAGCGCGAGTGATGAATACGCAGACGATCGTCATCTTCTTCCCACCATCAATCGTCGAACCTGAAGAACCACACGGAAAACGGACTTGCGCTGCTTCTTATAAACTTATGGCGAAATACGATACGGCTGGGTTGTCCATTATTGATCAATTGGATGTCACATTGAGCAGGGAAGAAGTGACTGAAGTAAGATCATTGCGAGATGCTGCAGGATCTGATAAATTTTTCAGATGATGTACAATTCAGGGATAGTCTTTCCAGAAGAGTTGCTTAAAACAATCGACAGTCATGCCTGTATAGCGTCGCTAGTTCAAGAAGTGGCGACAACTCCTTCAACTCCTGCTCCTCAAAGACATTCAGTCGCATCAAAAACTTCAGTGCATTCAGGCCCCAGTAATCTAGGCCTCATCGAAAAGAAAATGGCGACTTTAGTATACGGCGAAAAAATGGATCCGAATCATCCAGATCCTGATTCGTAAGAAACATTAAGACAAAATCTTATTTTTTTAAGTATCTATAAAATGTTCGAGACTGATATCAACGGCGTCAAAGTTCCACCATTGTGGACTCCAGTAGAACACATATCAAAATCTGCAGCAGTTAACATATGTTTCCCTACGAAAGTACAAGGCACAAATGTCCCTCTGGATTCTCTCCCTCCTCCTAGTGTATGTAAAAATAACCATTTTCATCTTAATAAGCTTTTTCAGTACATCATAATATTTGAAGCGAAAAGAGCACATGAGATATTAGACGCTGCGAAACCATTTGCTGAAGATGTTCTGCATGTAGGCTATTTTGATTCTGCAGAACCTGATAAGGCAACGAAGATCGCCACGACGATTTATGAGCTGGAAAAACTAGGTGAAGGAAAAGTGAAGTAAGTTTAGCGTATAGGGTTAGTTTTAAGTATATCTATTTTAGTGAAACCAAAATGGTGTTGGCGCTGAAGAAAACGACAAGTGATCCTATGTTGATATTGGCGCAGATGAATCCTTTGTATATAAGTTCTGATTTACAAAGTGGGACTGAAGAGATGGAACAGTTTTTCCCGCCTACGGTTGAAGTTATTGAAGAGCCGGATCCATGGGCGCCGCCTCCACCTGAGCCGAAAGTTTACTGGACAGATGAAGACTATAATGTTTGGGTTGAAGAAAACAAAGTTGGATACAACGGAGAGACCATACGAGGAAGAAGACTTGTCCAGCTGGCTGACGGCACAGAGGTTGAAGACGGCGAATGGCGAGAAGTTGTCACAGAAGAACCTGCAGCTCCTGAAGAATCAGAAGTTGAGGTCGCCGGTGAAGGTGGAGAAGGTGAAGAAGAAGAAGACATCGGATTACTCCACGACGACTACGGACCAATGAGAAAAATGCAAGAACCCGATCAAGACACCTTAGTCCCATCTCATGTATCTTCCCGTGAAACCTCTGTCATGCCTGAAGAAATAAAAGCAGAAGAAAACCAAGAGAAAAAAGAAGAATCTGTTAAATAAATAAATAAAAATTATTCATAAGAAAAAAATTTATTTAACCATAACAGCCAATTTATTTTATTATAAAAACATTTAAGGAGTTTTCTCGAACAAGAATCTCCACAGATTAGAGGACACAGCCTTCTAAATTAAATTTTAATTTTTATATCTCAGAAAAAACACAATATCTGAGATATAAAATGTTTCCACCACAAAAATGAAAACAAAAATTTATGGAAGTTTTTATAAAATTTTTTGGGTCGCTTACAATTATCACATTAATGGTGATGCCCGGTGGAAAGTACGAGGGGAAGAAGAGTACCTAAAACTAAAATAAGAAGCTGTTTCGGCTTAAACGAACCGCCGACTCTGGCAGCGAGTTCGGGCAAAACGTGGACGGTCGCCACATACAAGAAAGTTCCCGCCGAAAACAACATGGCGATTCCTGTCGCATTTAAATACGACAATTTTTCTTTACCTTCCTGTAAATTTAAAAAGTTAAATTGAATAATTCTATGTTAGATATACCTGTCCAATGCAGAAATATGTAAAAAGTGCGGTTAAAGGTGCGGCGAAGGAAAAAATCGCTAGATGGCGTTTGATCCGTTTTCTGTCGAGCCCTTCATGCAGGAGGAATGAGACGAGGCCAAATGCTGCTGGCGCTTTGTGGAGCATTATGGCGATGAAGACGATGAGTTCAACTTCTGTGTGTGTAGTAGTAGCGGCTGCGCCCAAAGCGACGCCGTCAACTGCAGAATGAACGACCAGACCGACGGTTGCAGTCACTTTCGGTTTACCTCCTCCACCTTCAATATCTATTATCTTCTTTAAAAGATGAATAAAAAGAAATCTGACAAACCTCGGCTATGTGATGAAAAAACTTGATCGATCATCAACATAATGACGAAACCGAAGACTAAAGAAAGGCCGATCGTTGAATGCAAATCGGCAATATCTTCATGAGGCTCATCCGTACCATGATTTTCTTTAAAATAATAAATTAACAGGAAACACAAATGTAAGAGACTCACGTGGTACTTTAACGGAAGCAAACAGCGCCCTGATTCCTTCAGGTATAATGACCGACAGCGCCGTCCCAACCAATAGACCAGCCCCAAAGACAGAGACCAATTGCATTTTTGACTAAAGCAATAAAATAACATTATGTACTTAATATTTATTATATACTCTTAAGATACATAGTATATAAGTTCTTACCTCAGACATGGGCATCACCAATGGTATGGATCCTGCTAGATAGCTCCCGACTAGCATCACAATACAAAGTAAAACTAACACCGTCCACTCTTCCATTTTTTTACAATTTACTTTCACTAATTAAACGATCATAATTATACACAATGAAAAAATATAAATAAATGTCATGTAAAAATATGTCTGGGAGGCTGATGAGGTTGGATTTCTTTAGCCATTATGTTGAGAATGCCATGAATAAAAAGGTTGTTCCTTTTTTATTGATGAAAAAATTGAAAACTAGAAAGTGAAACAAAATATTTTGACACTTCCAAGTTTCACTTTGGAACGTAGGTTGTTCAGCAGTGCTGCCAACAAAACGTCATTTTATCCTTCTGGGACTTTGTGGATGCGGGCAAGAATATGAGACACAAATGTGTGAAAGCTGGGGGATTAGTGCGCCAGACTCAAAATTTGGAGAAAGCCACCGTTTGGTCCCCTTCTTAAGAACCTGAAGATCGCTCTTCTTCAGGTCCTCTTTAGACCAGTGGAGTCTTCTTCAGGTCACCTTAAGAACTACGCTCCTTCAGGTCTAATCAGGACCTGCGGTTTCTTCAGGCCTTAAGAAATAAGGACCTGTTCTTCTTCAGTTCTTAAGAAATACTGTTGCCAACAAAACTTTCTGGTCCTTCAGAGCTGTGGGAGAACGGATGCCAAGGCAATAAGGAGAAAGCCCCCACCTCAACACATCCCCTTCTTTAAGAGCCTGAAGACCTTAGTGGTATTCTTCAGACCAGAGCAGTTTCATGTCCACTTAAGATGCTTCTATAGGTCCTCTTAAGACCTTATGGCTTCTTAAGGCCTTAAGAAAACCTTTTGGCTTCTTAAGGCCTTAAGGAAACCTTTGTCTTCTTAAGGCCTTAAGGAAACCTTTTGTCTTCTTAAGGCCTTAAGGAAACCTTTTGTCTTCTTAAGGCCTTAAGGAAACCTTTTGGCTTCTTAAGGCCTTAAGCAAACCTTTTGGCTTCTTAAGGTCTTAAGAAAACCTTTTGGCTTCTTAAGGTCTTAAGAAATGCTCTGGATGGTGAACGTGAATTCTTAATATTCGGAGGTATTAGATTGGGAACACTGGAATTCAAGAGCCAAGCTAAAAAAATCATAATTTACCCATATGACTAAATTTATCTAACACAAAATCCCAAACAAGTCAAGGCTTCTAGTAAATAATTTAGGCTTCAGAACGCATTAAAATGGAAGTGGTGAAAAAGAAAAAAGACAAAAAGAAAAGAAGCCGTGAGAGAAGTGCCTCGAGGAAAAAGAGCACAGAAAGAAAGGCTCGGCGAAAAAGAAAAGTACCGACAGGAAAAAAAGCAGCGACAGAAAAGTTTCAGCGAGAAAAAAAAGCAGCGACAGGAAAGGTTCGGGTAGAAAAAAAAGCAGCGAAAGGAAAGGTTCAGGCAGGAAAAAAAGCGGAGAAAGAAAAGGGTCTGGAAGGAAAAGAAGCTCAAGTAAAAAGAGAAGTTCAAGTAGAAAAAGAAGCTCAGAAACAAAGAAAAAAGGGAAAAAAATCACACCAAAGCCTTCTTCCGAAAATATACAGCCTCCACCTCAGTAAGTCTTTATTATTTCAGAAAAAAAGTAAAAATCTCTTTTGTTCGTAGAAGAACTCTAGAACAAATTCGAAGTTGTAAATGGAAAAGAGCAAACGAGCCATGCTGCTCGCCAGATGCCGAATGCGATTGTTTGGCCACAATGTCCGACGAAAAAGTAAAACGAGAAAAAAATTAGAGATTTTTATTTTTTGAAAGTTTAGATTACAACGAAAAACCGTCTGACGAATTTCTTTTTTAAGGGAAAGAGGACCTCCGATAAGTAATCTGGAGAAAAAACGACGAAAATGCACTTGCAAACAAAGAGGAGTCACCATCCCTGACCTTTGTCAAAAACATTTCGTCGGAAAGGTAGAAATAACGGACGAAATTGAGGTAAAATTTTTATTTATGCAAATCTATTATAACCTACGCCCACTCCAGTTAACAAAACTTTATTCGTCCCTAAATTTAAGTCCTCATCTTCATTTCTGAAAGGTTCCAATTTAAACGTCATACTTAAAAATGTCCGGATGTGTCTTAAAAATTCAATTCTGAAAAAAAAAATTTTTTTAGGAACCCAAAACTGAAGAGAAGCCAATATTGAAGAAAAATAAATAAAATTTTTTATTACGTATATGGTGATAATGGTCCGGTGACGATTTGTGAGACGTCTTTTTGTCCGAACGCCATATAGAGGACGGCCAAAGACTGAAATGAAGAATCGACAATTCCTCCACGAGAAATCTCCTCCATTAAAGCCCATGCGGTTTCTTTTCCCATTTCTTCAGGAATTTGCCGTATTCCTGGAGGTGGAAGAGTGACTTTTTCTGCGCTTAATTTTACTCCCGATGTCGTCTCTGCATACAAGCAGCCTCCATATCCAGGTGATTTTCCGCTGTTTTGCCCGCGGAGAAAATCCGATGTTATAAAAACGTCAGGAAGGTATTTCAACATTTCGCCTTTTGCCGAATCGATAAAACGGTTGGCCAGAACCGGCGAAACTTTCGCAGCAAACGCCGTGCCTCGTATCTTCTTTATTTTCCCCATATCTTTCAACTTTACTGACATTTTAAAAAATTAAGTCTTTTAAGATTTTTTACCTGAATAGCTTTTAGTTTTAATAATGGACAAAAGAAATAAACTTCACCGCCTCCATCTGGTTCCATCCCACGTTTTTTTATTGTAAACTCAATTCCAGGATCAACGACGATAAATTTTTGTAAAACGTTAATCCCGCTATGTTTTATGGCATCCACGGATGGATCAATCTAAAAATAAATAAAAATTTAAGGCTACAACTAAAATTTAAGACCAAAAGTAAGACTAAAATTGAGATTAAGAGTGTACTTCTAGGACAAAAAAAGTACTTGTTTGAAGAGCTTCGAACGAAAACTTTCTTAAAGAGAAGTATGTAACAATACAGAAGGGTGAAGTATAACAGAGGGGGAAGTATAAGGAGGGGGAAGTTTTTTTTTGAAAAATTTTCCAAGTTTTCTTTTTTTTTCGAAAAATTTTCCAAGTTTGTTTTTTCTAAAAATTTTGTAAGTTTTTTTTTTCAATTTCCGAGTTTTTTTTTCCGAAAGTTTTTTTTTGTCAAAAATTTTTCTAAGTTTTCTTTTTAACTTTTTTTAAAAAGATTTTCAGAGTTTTTTTTTCGAAGAATTTCCGGGTTTTCTTTTTTAAATTTTCGCTTTTTTTTTCTGAAAAATTTTTGGAGCTCTTTTTTTCGAAAATTCTCCAGTTTTCTGAAAGAAAAACCTCATTTTTACAATATTTTTTTCTCCAATTTTTCCTCGGTTATTTATACAGAAAAAACTCCAAGATTTTCAGGAGTTTTTCTTTGCTTTTAGATTTAAAAAAAAAACATTTTTTCAGAATTTTCAAGAGTTCTCGATTTTTTGACAGCAAAACCTTATTTTTGCAGGTATTAGAAGTTTCCCCCTACAGGCAACAAAATTTTAAACGCATACAAACTGAATGAGAAAAATACCACACATTTTGACCAATAAAAAGAGTCCACCTGCTTAACATTTTGGGAATCCCTGCACTATCTAAAAGGCAGTTTATAGGAATAATACCTGATTATTAGTCACTCCCTTGAGGGTGACGGTCAAAGGTTTTTTACAAAAAGGAGCTATAGCAAGAATAACTTCCATATAATATCCTATAGCTCGCAGGCGACAGCATTCATGCTCGAAAACTCCTCCAGTCAATGCTCCAGGCGTAAACGAAAAACTTGTACCAGTCTCGCTAACTTCCAGCCATGTCCCATTCGTTATCTTATCAATCAATCGCAACAAATTCACTTCATGTTCTAAAAAATTTCAAATAAATCTACAGTTGTTCTGACTTTTTTTACCTTTTAATCCTGGCTCAAAATCTTGAGATCTAATATTTGTTATTGATATCGATTTTCCGGTCAATAATGACAATATTAGACGTTGCCGCATAAAATTACTACCTTTAAATTGTATAAAATTTGTACTTTTTACCATATTTTTTTTTAAGTAAACACACGTGCTATAACCTTTTATGGTTACCCAGCGGGAGAAATGGGAATGTCTTCTTGTGCGGTTTTCTCTATTCTGTGGCCATGCATTCTTTTAATCTTTAGTTAATTAGAATTCTGTTAAATTTGTTAGGTTTTCTTATTTTTTTAAGTTTTTCTTTTCTCTCTATTAGGTAAGTATATTATTTAATTTATTATTTTGAAAAAAAAAAAAAATGAGAAGCCCTTCTAAGGGCTATTAAACCATTTTTTGTCTTCTACTGAATTTGCCCTCTTGGTATTTCTGATTAATGATTAGAATGAAGTAAAATTTGATGTTTTAACCGTTTAGAAGTACTTTTGTGGCATATTCGGTTATTGAGGTTATGACTGAATGGTTTAATGATACGATTGTGCTGAATTGTCAATATTTTGAGAATGCCACTTGTTGAATTGCCACTTGCTATAATTTCTTTCCCTGAGGATTGGGCTGTTGACTAATCATGAAACTTATCCCCATTGGTTGAATCAAAATCTGCTTTCATTAGCTTTGTTCCAACTGCAGTTTGAAACTCCTGGTGCATGCGCAGACGGATTTGGACGTCTAATTGGACGACAGATGACGTCGGATTTGACGGACCAACGATTTTAAATGACGTCCAAATCGTTCAGGGCATGCTCCAGGAGTTTCAAACTGCGACTGGAACAAATTCAATAATTCAAACTTTTTACAATTTTTCAAACCAAGAATCTTGAAAGACTATTGTTCCAACCGCAGTTTGAAACTTCTGGAGCATGTGCAGAAGGATTTGACGTCAGATGACTTCAGATTTGACTGATTAACGATTTGAACGAAGTCAAATTTGTCGTCCAAATCCTTCTGCACATGCTCCAGAAGTTTCAAACCAGTTTCAAACTGCGGTTGGAACAAAGCTTATGTATCAAAAAACAAAACCACTATTGCTAGTTTCAGGGGTGAAGCCCTTGATGTAGAGAAAGAACTTTCTTTTGAATTTGAAAACTTGACAAGTGGCAGATCTTTTCATATTGATTATTGTGATTATTGTACTGACTGATCATGGTAAGTAGCGACATTTGGCATAACGTAATCGGTGGTGGAATTGGTAAGTTTCCCGCCTATCAATGGATTTATATCTAAATAGGTTCTTTCAAGACGCCGAGTTTGCCGAAAGTTGCATTCCTTTATCTTTTTTTCTTAATTTTTGAAGTTTTTTCAATATGTAATGCACTATCTAGTTTATATCTTTTTGAAAAGTGATAACTTGCAAGTTTCTGTTTATTTCTACTTATCGGCTTTAGAACTGCTAGATTATCATTAGAAATGTCTGTATTCTCGCTCAGTAGTTCAAGAGTCATCAGTAACCCCCATTTTCACATGGTTTTTCCACGGCATTTAGAAAAGAAAAACCATTTTCATTGAATTTGCGGGTGTTCCCCCCCCCCAATATAAAACACTTTTTACACAATTTTAAGGACATTCCCTTCGTTTTTTTGACTAAGCAGCCCCATTTTTATAGGATTTTTCCATGGCATTTTGAAAGAGAAAAAAAAAAGGAGATCACCGCAACATAACCCTAAAGCAGTTGAACAAAAATCTGCATTTCGACATAAAAAATCTGTCGTTCACCATAATGCTTGTCGGCACAATGCAATCAAAAGTTCGAAAATTTTGAGTATAATACATTTCAACATAAATCGTTTCACCATAAACGACTTTTTCAATAAATGCAAGTCGTCATAAAAGTTCAAGTCACCATAAAGGCCTCTCTTTAAACATGTTGTTTCGCCATAAAACTGTTTCTGTCGTTGGGGTATAATTCATCTCACCATAAACTAGGGACAGCGAAAGAGCAAGCCTACTTTCGCTGTTTAAAACGCTATTATGGCGAAACGACAAATAACTTAAAACTTGATAGTTCACTATAATGCAATTCAACATAACGCATCTCACCATAAACTAGGAAAAGCAAAAGAGCAGGCAGCTCCTCGCTCTCTTTTTAAGGGCTTAATGTATTGCAGTATGGTGATCATCTCACCATAAACTAGGGACAGCGAAAGAGCAAGCTTACTTTCGCCATTTAAAACGCGATTATGGCGAAACGACAAAAATCTTAAAACTTTGCAGTTCACCATAATGCAATATGTTAAGCCCTTAAAAAGAGAGCTAGGAGCTGCCTACTTTTTTTCCTAGCTTATGGTGAGATGCTTTATGTTGAATTGCATTATGGTGAACTGTCAAGTTTTAAGGTTTTTATCGTTTCGCCATAATCGCATTTTAAACTGCGAAAATGGGCTTGCTCTTTGGCTATCCCTAGTTTGGTGAGATGTATTATGCCTCCAAATACAGAAACAGTTTATGGCGAAACGACAAAACTGTAAGTTTGCTTGTATAGATTTCAGTGGACTTTCTGTAAGTTTATAGTTTAAGCCTTCAGTGGATTTTTGG